>DVQP01002209.1:0-13095 GCA_018231745.1 Danaus eresimus
GTATTATAAAGGATAATTATTTAAAATGATGTGAAACAAAGAGAACATCGTCTAACGAGCGTCAGATAAAAGCACATTGTAATAGTTTAAAATAGTTTACAACACGAAATAATAAACGAGACGGAATTACGTTTCACATGAAATACTTTTATCCTGAGAACGAGACAGAGAACGATATTAAATTTATTAAAAGAATTAAACATGCACTTATTGAAAAATGTGAGTCAATAGACATATATAAATGAAATGATATTGACGAAGAAAAGAACTTTAAAGAAGCACCTCTCATATTGAGAATATAATAACTTAGTCGGCGTAATGTGACACCTTCGGTGCTAAATGTGAACTTTTTGTCTCGTTTCATTATTTCAGTTTTACTTATAACTCGTTATAATCCGCCAAGGCTCGCGAGACGTCGCAATAAGTAAAATAAATATTAGTAACTAAAAATAAATTTTATTTTTATATGTTCCTATCGGCTGAATATTAATTTGACGCTCAAATATTGTTTAATATCACTCTCCTGGTTGTAGGAGAGTTCCGAATCTATTTAGACTAAGCATCCAAAAATGCTTTTACTGTTAATTAAGTTTAAAAGCGAATACTAGTCTACAACGGTCTTTTAGCGAAACATAATTGGATTTTCTACATTTCTGGGGCGTTTCACTAATAAAATTAATGGAGTAAATAGAAGCGACCAAAACCCTACACGGTTTACGAAAACGGAAAACTTACTAGACCTTCAAACGTTATATCCTTCATTGACCAGCTACAGCCTCCTCGCTGTTACAGGCAAGGACTTTGTTGAAGGGTTCTCTTTATACACAACTCAAATGTGATAAAAAAAAACAAAAACAAAAACAAACAGGTGAGTTCGAATCGAAAATCACTGACATGACATGACACTCATTATATCATAAATAATACTATTAATACTCTAATACTTACAGAAACGTGGTTCAAATTGAAATCCAACACGTGATTTGATGAAATAATATGAATGATGTCTCTGGCGTCTGATATCAGCAATCAGCCGCACAAATACACGTTTTAGAAGGAAAGCAAAAATTGACGGAATTTATCAAAAAACACATAAAAAGTTGCCGTCCTCCGGGGCTCGTTACATCCGTTTGCAGGGCGGGCTGTGTGCTGATTAATTGATGACTTGATATTCATTATACATAGGAAAGTATCCAATAATAATGAAAACAAATACATAATGTTTATAATATACTTTGATGTGTAACTGGAATGGAACAGGAGCTTACTTTAACAGTTAAAACTTAAAAAGATTTCACAACAAAGAAATAAAAATGGACGCGAACAGATGTGACGTTCAAGTCAATAAATATAACAGAGGATTCGATGTAGTCCGTGTCCCGTGTCCTGTGTCCCGTGTCCCGTGTCTCCGAGTCTCCGAGTCTCCGTGTGTCCGTGACGCGGGGATTTCCTTCATTATTTTTTTAGAAACAACGTTCATATAAATTTCGGAGTTAAAAGTTAATTATATGATTGTTATTTTGCCACAGATTCTGTTTCCAGTTAGTTTACTGTTCAGAGTTTGGTGCCCGTCAACTTATTTACATTGGTTATTTTATTTTATGTTTACAGTTATTCACGTATTGAGGCATTTATATTAAATTATAACACCGTTTCCGAGATGTTACTCTGTTTATAATAATAAAGGGGGCGGAATAAAGTTAGTTAGCAATAAACCTTTTAGTGAGCTGAACCCATCCCGATGTGAGGTTATAACTTTCAAATGGCGTAGTTCGCTACAAATGGATTCACCCGCAATTTGCGTATGAACCTCCTCACCAGCCCCTCCACCAGCGACCCTCACCTTCACACCTCACACTTACTCCCATCGCTTAAATGATATTTATCCTGATCACCTCAGAATGTATGTTTGTGTTGAAACATTTATTGAAACAAGTGAATTCAGCGACGACTCAAACCAGACAAGGTTGTTCGTAGACACGTTATTTTTGATTATTATATTTTATGTATTAAAGAAGTTACCGATCACACAAAATCTAATATCATCCGAAGAAAATTAAAAAAAATATTAATCAATTTAACAATAACATTAGTTGCTTAAGAATTTAATTTTTTGTGAGAGAATAACACAGTATTTGTTTAAATAAGGCAATGAAATTATTATACAAAGAAAATAAAGATAACAATGAAATTAACTGTCAATTAAATCGTTACAATGTAATGTCAGCGTTTACGAGTATGTTGGCCGGTAGTGGTAGATGTTGGAGTGTCGTTTCGTCTGTCGCATCCCGCCGTAATGTTTGCCATGTCTTGTTTATTACTTGCTTATAGTCATTCAATCGCCTTACTTGGAGATGGGACGTTATGTAATGTGGACTTATATATTGTAAAATGTTTTACATGTTGCGAGACACGACTCTCTATCGAGTAATTAATAACATTCTCTCAGATAATAATATTACGTAGGAATTCAACACTACTATAGCCAATAACAATAGGTACAGGTAGGTCATAATACTCGTATTCTGTCGAATCAACATCCATGAAGTATGTTCTTGTGTTTATAATCGGACTTGGAGGAATGTTTCTTTTTGATCAAATGTTATTTTTTGAGTTCCTGTATCTTGTCACTTACTTTGTCTGGAGCACACGTCGACAACAAAAATATACTTTCGGCCCTCAACTAAGATTCGTTCTAACAATACTAAAAGAATGCTTCACAGTTACAATTTTATTTATAAATTCTCTGTTTCCCTTGGGATTTTATAAACTTTGATATTATTTTATGTCACAGATTGTCAGTTCTCTCATTTGGACCGTTCGGTAAGAGACACTTATAAAGCCTCTATCAAAGAAATCTTGAAGCATTTTATTTTAATCTCCTTATGGTTTCTTTTCATTTTGTAACTATTTTATTATAAAAATATTGTTGTTTGATTTGAGATATTGTTCTAATGCAAATATAACCCTGGTTAAATGTTTTATTTATGATATATACAATTATTGTCATGAGCGAGTGTTCCCATGAGGCTAACCGCAAAACACAAACAGATATTTGGTGACGTGACGTCACAACATTTCGACACTAACGAGACATCTTAAGAATACAAAATAAATATACAGACTATATGAATAACAAAGAAATATAATTGAGTCTAAAGTTGTATTAGACTACAATATGTAATCTGTGGTGCCGTGAACAACATTTGCTTTAACATCATCCAGTCACCATTGAGTCAAGTCATGAGACAAATACTGATGTATGTTTTAGGAGGATACTGTATATTACTTTGTATTAAAGTGTATTTGACCTTATTACGTACGTGTCCATAGACACATATGCTAATGAGGCCGCCGGCGACAACGCAATATTCATACAGAATATCTAATTATCTCGTTCTGAAAATAAACTGAATCAGTCCAACCAAAGAATATAGGCTATAAGATATCTCGATCATTTTAATGGGGTTTTAAATGATTTCGTCAGATTGCGTTTAATAAAAACATTAAACGGAGTTGAAAATGTAATACTTTAAGGAATACTACTTAAAAAATCAGGACACCATAAACATAAAAAATATTTGGTGTTTTAACAGTCAATACTAAAAATGTTTGAAGATTTTGAAATAAATGAATAAACTTTATAAGTTGCACTCTTACGAGTTGTCAAAGTAATGTCCAAAAAAATACAAAAAATAAAGTCATTAGTCTCACCTTAACGTAACGTCTTTTTTATTTCTAGATATAAAAGAGTCCACTGGCTTCAAGGTTGTATCGTTGTTGGAACTATGCAGTTTAATAAAATTACATATCTCAAATTAATAAAAAAAGCGTAAATAATATACATTTACTTACACATATTCTAAAACTTGTGTTGTTTTCGTAATTACAAGAATCTTACACAACATATTATTTGTTTTTAAAACAATGTTATAGTCCGACATAATGACTTCAGTTTAAAGATATTACATCACACCAAGATCCTGAGTTATTTTTTAAAGACAAATCATTTAATCACAAACAATAAATGCTGGTGTTTGAAATTGACTTGGAAAAGAAATGTCATTGTAAAGATATAGAGGAGGATAATACTAGAAAGAGAATTTAAACACATCTTTGAATCGTCTAGAATCGGCTGGAGACAAGTTCACGTCAGAGGGGTCAGTGTCACTGGACACTAACGTGCTCTGGGTACGTGTGTCCTCATTAATATCATTTCGATGGCCTCAAGATTCAAAACCATTTATGATATACAAAGAGCAATTAAATAATCTGGCCACTATATATTAGGCCGGTGACAATTATAATTCATCAGTTAATTCACGGATCTCATCTAAGCAGAACAAGTGCAAAACAAGTTCAAAAATGATGTTCCTAGTGATTTCTTTCTTAGTGATGGGAGCTATGGCTGAACTTCCTCGCTTCCGACCAGCGAGGTTTAGGTTTCAACGTCAGGAACTAGCTCCAACTACTACAGATTCTCCAGTGGAATCCACTACGGACGGCGCCTCTGGTCCTTACCCTCCATCCGGCTGGAGACCGTCTGGAGCTCAGTTCACTTTGCCTCAAGAAACTACTGCTGCGCCCTCGGATACTTATGGACCTCCTACCGAGAATGGTCCCTACCCACCCTCAGGATGGAAGCCGGACGGTCAAGCGTTTACACTGCCACAGGAAATGTCGCCGCCAAAGACAAGCTACGGAGCACCAGAGAGCACATACGGAGCTCCTGACAACAGCTATGGACCGCCTTCTACGGAAGCCACTACAACCGACAATCCCGAAGCTGAAAAGCTGGACGGTCCAGTTGAGGTTCAGAAAAGCGTCGGCGCATACTACGTGCTATTGCCGAACGGACAGTTGCAGAGAGTCGAATTTGTCACCGAAAATGATATTCAAAATATGAAATACACAGCGAGGCTTCAGCTCCGCGAGCGAGCACCTTTGTATGTTTTTGGACCGTAAATATTTTGTTACGTCGGTGTCTAGCTTACAACATGTCTGCTACTAAAAAATCCTTGCTAATTATTTAATTGAAGAATTCAATAAAAATCCAATGAATACAATCAGTGACTGCGTTCAAAAGAATTTATAATTGTTTATTTATTGTCAAAGTACCTAATAGGAACGTTTTAAGCTAATCGTTGTACAACCTCCATTTCGTATGCATCAAAATAAAATACAAGTTTTAATTATACGTGTTTGTGGCTTCAATAATATTTATAAGGCGTATAAGATTAAAAAGTTTATTTAACTACACATATATTAGCTAATTTAAAATAATTTTATAGATTTATTAATGTAAATTCAAAAAACATATTTTATTTATTAGGACTCATACCAAGTATTGCTACTTAGTTATCAAAATAAAAAAATTAAATCACTAATTGTACGGACCCATAGTTTCATAAGAACATTTGAGAGTCTTTGTGAGTTCAATCTAGTTTCGGTTTTGATTTATACATAAAGCTCGTCGTAACTAGATGAGTTCACAACATCGAATCTATTGACAATTTCTTAAATACAACATTTATAACGCAGTACAGAATCGGATAAGATCCAACCCTTATTTTAAACAATATTGACCCCTTATTTTATGTTGTAAATGATACTACGTAGTGCGGGATATACAAACAAAGAAAGATAAATAAAAAATATGTTTTTTTTCAATATACATATACAATCAATATAATGAGAGCGTCTGTTCGTAATATGAAAAATAACTCCACTTACTAAATGCATATAAACATGATTGTTTTGGTTACATTCTGAAAAGGCTGGACTAATTTTGATAGAACTTGCACTTACTTACTTAGGAGTAACTTAATAAGAAGTAACCTAGGGTAAATTACAAATTGTAGGTATTTTCATGAATAAAAATATTTTCTGTGCACACGAATAAGGCGGTACGGTTGATTTATTAATAAAACCACATGCTTCAAGATTCATTCAATAGAAATAAATAAAACGTTACTTGAAATTAGGAAATGACTTTTATTATATTTTTGCACTTTTTATCTTCGAGTTTCAAATTTTTCTTTGATAACATATTTTTTTCGTCTGTGATCTCAGACAAACGAGATGATTGTTATCACACCTTTGATCTTATCCGTGATTTTTCCTTCTCAAGGCGATCTGAAACATTCCAATAATACAAATACATAAGCATGTAAATTACGTTTCCTGGCGTCACTAATATTTCCATCGAACGCATCGTGTATTCTTTTATGATGTTTCTATAGCATTGTGTCCGAGAAGACATTCGGGATATCTTTGATTAAACAAAAGTTTTAAATATCGTTAATCGGTCAACAGTCTCTTAGAAAGTTTAAGTCAAATAAAGTGTTAACAAAGTATTTACAGTCGGTGATAAAATAATAAAGTAAAATTAGGAGATGAAGAACACAAGTTATTTGGTAACAATTAGATGGCATTAAATAAATAGCGCTGTAGCCATCCTGCCAGTTGTTGCTTCGCCTCTGTTTATTAATTTTATTATCATTCTAGGCATTTAATGTTTTACGATGTAATTTTATATTTGAACATACTTTATAATTTTTCAAAATACTATGGACTAATAATACTGATTCCACAAATAAAATTCCAGGAAAATGTCCGGGGTTTACTCAAATATTAAAATTTTTACGGACAACGATGCTGTAATTTCACATTTTTACTTTGACTGGGATTCAACGTTTTATTAACAGGCAAATGAATCTGAAGAATAAGTACTATAAGGAAAATATGTGTATTTAAGCTTACTATGAATGTCGAGACTTTCAAAATACATGTCTTTAATGAGCCAGAAGTTAATGATCCATTGCACCAATCCGCGGCAGCTACAGTACGCGAACAACAACGAGATCCAGCAGGTGTCGACGTCTGTGGTCGAGACCGGCAGCGTCTCCGAGATCCAATGAACACCTCCGGGGTAGGAGCTCAGGTGACGAAGAATGGAAACTGATCAATATTATAAACAATGATTGATATTTAGTAGCTTTATTTGTTATTTATTGAATGCCATGATAAGAATATTTTTAAAGAAATATTGTTAACTTCCAGGACGCAGGCTGATATTGATTGTAGCCAAAAAAAATAATAGGGTCATGTAGTTAAAATACCTGATTCTTTTATTTTCAATTTAATATCTGACAAAAACTATTCCTCTAATATCAGGAACTTTTTTCATATTTAATAGAAAAACTGTTCGGTTCGGTTTGGCTATAACTGTTTCTAACATACAATTTGTCGTGTGCCTGGAGTCTCAGACAAAACCTAATGATTCATAACTGAACCCCACTGCCTCCACTGTAATACAATTTATATGCTAAACGACCAACGAGATTTTAATTGGATTCTGTTATGGCTTTTATATGAAAAATGTATGAATCTTTATTTAACAGTTTCATTCAATATAAGTTATGAATTAACAAGGAATTGCATTTGAAATGTATAATTTTAGAATAGGAACACATGACAAAGCGAAATAACTCTACACTCCAAACATGTTACCCATTATTAAGTGTATAGTTTCGCTCTATTAATTCTCCTCCCTCTACCCCCTTTCCTCGTCCCGAGAGGAAAATCACTAATATGTTAATAGACCGCCCGCGCAACTTGTCCAATTAATAACCCGTCACTAAAACTCTATTTCTGAGAGACTTTCACATATTAAACGTCAAAACAATTTTTATATTGAAATATTGCACATGTGAAGTGTAATCTTAACAAGTTCAAAGGATCCTACCAGCTTAAGCCCTGCAGATTGCGAGTCTGTGTTTATTAGTTGCTGACCTATTAACTATTGACATTGACTGACCGACACTTGAGAGACAGTAATTAGGACATTAACTTGAATTAAATTAGGATAGGATAGTAATGTGTTAGTTAGGAGGTATCAAAAGATTTTCTTTTTAATTTTTCGAAAGGACTTGAGTAGTTTAGTAATCATCGATAAATATTTATTACGTAATATAAGACTGTCAGATCGTTTGTCTAGCACCAAGCCGAGGTGACCAGGGAATTTCTCAAGCTGCGTCCGACGGTATCAGATTATGGTCCTTCATTACTGGAGCCGGGAGCAATTACACAGCTCCCCGGAGAACTATTAGCAGTCGTTTACGACAACAGATTGAGAACCACTGGCTATTCGATTAACGTGTTGAGATTGAACAGTCGAGAGGACTATCAACATCTGACCATTCCGACTCGGGTTTCGGTAAAAGCGGACAAAGACTAATACTAACTGAATATTACATACAATTCCTTTTTTTGCAGTGACTTATATTATGAATTTATGAATTATATTTGTTCCATAAAAGGCATTATTTTGAGTAAAAGATAATTTATATATGATTCTTTAAAATAATAATTTATCATTGCAACTCAATAATATTTAACAAATAATATAATATTTTATAGACATAGTGCTCAAACAATCGAGGCAGAGCTCCTACAAGTCTTTTCCAAGTATTTATTTCTCCTGACACATTTTTTTACTAAAATTAAAAAATCGTTGGTTGACGTTTGTAATAAAATTTGTTATTTAAGTAGAATAAAAAAATTAACAAATACATAAGCTTCTTTTTAATGTGAGTGCGGACAGAGCCGCCTGAAGAACTCACTATTTTTCAAAGCCAATTATTTCAATAATGTTATTATTAATAAAGTGACTTTATATGTACACAGTACACTGGAATTGTACGACAACTGTTATTTAAATTAGGTTACTTTCAATTCACAAAATATATAGATATAATATATTTGAACTCTCGTTTTGTCAAGATATATTTATCGAATACGAAAAGCGTTTATAAAAAGACAACTACAAAATATAGAAGGTTATATTTTTGTCTACATAAAATTTGGGTCCAAATATAATGTATTAGTAATGTAGTATTTGTAATGTTGCTAATAAGTCTCTTTATATCATAAATCAAAGGCTACAACATCAAGTTGAATATAATGTAAATGATTATTTACCGCACTAAAACGGCAAGCGCTGTTCATTGGACTTAAATAATAATTCACATAATTTCTGTGGCTCGTCACATAGAATCCTCTAAGCTTGATAATTAATGTTTGATTGCATGACATGTGGTGGGAAGATAACGAACCTTCAGTGCCAGTCACTTGAATGTTCTTCACAAAGAGTCCTGCGTATATGAGATCCGTGAGCAGTATCGTTACACCCGTCATAGTAAATGGGAGAGTGATCGCGTAGAAGCCACAAGCCCTCGGGCCGCGAGTCACTGTTGCCACGCATGAACCGAACCATATGATGTGTAGGGCCAACCATACCTTCACTTTCCTGTTAACGAAATAAGAAGACTAGGATTAGAAAAGAACTGTGAAACGATGGTCAGTCCCATAAATAAACAATATTGAATGTCAACTAAACGATAACTTAAATATATATTATAGAATAGTTGAAAAATAAGGCTTTCACCGCCAGAGGGGTTCCTACAATAGACTACTAACAAACTCGGATAAGCAAACATCTACTAACACAACCAAAATATTTAAATTGTATAGTTTGTAATCAATAAATAAAGCTATTAATATAGTTGAAAGATAATAGTATGATTGTATTTTATATACGTTAAGGTATAAGGTAATGTTTGTCCAACAAACGTTCTAAAGTCCTTAGCGATGACATTCTTGATGGGCCACATGACAGAGGAATGTGACTCTTTGTCAACTTTGATGGTGACGTTGTAGAAGTAAACCCGACCACAGGCTTCAGGATCGTACAAGTACAAGAGTTTGATCAACGTGATCTCATGAAGCTCGCTGGTGTCAGGAGTGAAGCGGCAGTCTAACGTCCACCAGCCGAAAATCACAGATAATATAGCTAAGATTTAATAAAATAGAATAAATTAACTGTTAATACACTCACTAGAAAGTTAAATTAGAACTTTTAAGTAAGAGCTTCTGCCAAGTTGTGTCACGGAAACGTATAAAAAGTTTCAGCAAAACATTTGTAAAATAGCACACTGAAAGTGAGTGGTATCAAAGTTACAACTGTAATAAATTGAAGGATCTCAGTGACTTAAACAAGAGTAACTTACTTTGATAAAGTATGATTATAACACTCCAGACCTGGAGGGAGCTCATCGCGTCAACAGTTCACAACATTTTATTTAATTTAAAATCAGTCGTATTCAAGTGAAGTCAATATTAACCTTGTCGTGTTGCTCTTGTTTAGAGGCAAGCAACTTCAAGATGGTCGCGGAGAAATTGCTTCGTTCTCTGTTCAAAAAGTTATTCAAATAAAAAATCTAAATTAATGGCACTTCTCTAGCTGTTATGAAGAAATTAATTTATTCTCAAATTGAAATTCTTAAGAACTCAAATTTTTCTTCAATTTCCACTTAGAGTGATATCTTTGATTAATTGCAGGTCATCTCTCTTCAACTCAAATATAGAGTTGCTGAAATTTTGTTTGAACTCAAATTTTTTGTTACGTTTTTTTCATTTATTTTGTGTAATTATTATGGAGGTACATATTTACAGCGAGTTGTTGAATGTAATAGCGTTGCTGTGTTTCTGTATGTGAGCGTTTGCTTAATTGTATCGTCGTCACCGACGAGCGAGTAATTTGAACAATTATGAGGATACGAAACACATTCAAAAGGACTCAGATTCAAATTGTAAAACGAAATCATCGTTTTCGTTTCAATTTATTATAAAATCATCAAATGGGGATTTAAGTGAAGTGGTTTATATATTTCTAAAATCCTGTTTATATTAGGTTTATAATAAGAACATTTTTTTCATATGTTATCGTTCCGTCTCCATCCCCAGTTTCCGATTGGTGGTAAGTCAATAATGTACAAATAAAAAAATTACTATGTCTATACACTAATGTCTATTGAAGATCAGTGATTGGAAGAGATTTAATGTAAGTTCTATCACTACATTTAATTTGAAATATTTCTAAATAAAAAAGTGTAGTTGTGTTATTATGCTTATAATATTTCTTTAATTCATAGCAATATTTGTATTTTTCAATAGAATATCAATCGCCTATGTTTACTTCTGGATGGCTCATGTTCACCGGATCTGTAATACAGTACTTTATCTTGATCCGGTTTCTTATACTCTGCTTCTGGTATTGGTCCATGTTCTTGCAGCACGAGCCGTCTTTTCTCCTCCCCTTTCCTCACCCTCCGTCTTAATAATTGTAAGACTCTGCACGAGTAAACGTTAAGCGCCAGTATCACAACTCCTCTCATCCAGCAGATGGACGCCACCATCGGGAACCATCCGCCGAAGTCGTCGTAGTTCTGTACTTTCATTTCTACACTCCAACCACTGTACCTTAGAATCATTCCGTACGTGAGGCTCTGCTGGATGTGAGCGATGTACACAATAGCCATGGAGAGATCGAATGCTGTAACGAACACAGTCGTGTACAACACAGTAGCCAACATATATTTCAACGGCTGAGATTCTTTTGAAAATCTAATTATTCGTAATGCGATGGCCACGAGAAGCCACACCACGTGTATGACAGCACTCAAATTTACGTATCTGAAACAATTAAGTATAATTGTTAATTTTAAACCGAGTCACATGAGCTCGGTAATAAAATAAGTATAAGCGTCACTTACTTTCTAGTTTTGGCGGAGAGTTTAGTCGAGACAGTCAAAACTGCCGGCATCCATTGTATCGGTAGGATATTCCGAATAGATGTCTCGTTGTTAAGGAGAAGGTTCCTGATAGACTTGGAGGCACGAAGATTGTAGCCGCAGGCGAGAGGATCATAAAGGTACATGATTCTGAACAACTTGTCGTAATCATAGGTCGAGTGCTCCGGCGACCATAAACAAAAGCCTATGGTCGCCGTCCCCACGAATACCAGTACACCTGGATGATTGGAACGTATTATATAAAGGGATATCCTTCGTTACAAGCTCATTCAATACTTCTGATATTTTCAACACAGTACATTGAAAAATAATTGAATCTGATATCCAAACACAGGATCTTTTCTCAGCCGGTGTGAGTGACGTGTGCTCTATTGATAACAATCTGTTTTCAAACATTTTACTTGAGTCTTAAAAATAATAAAATGGACACTAAGTGTATAATAAAAAATTGTAATAACTTGTAGGATAACGTCACTGAAACCTTGCCCTAAATTCTGTTACCATGGTAACGTCGTCTTTGTCAAGGAATAGTCAAAGTAAGAGGAGCCGATAGAGTTACCTCGTTAGCTGCTTCTAATATTATACTAAACCTTAAATACGATAAAATATTGTTTACTATTATTTCCATAGACTGTTATCTACGCTGTTCTGTTAAAATCTTAAGTAATTCATTAATATTTTTCTAAATATTTTCTTTTTTTTTAGTGGCAACCTTTTTCTGATGTCTCTGTTTGACAATTAAATATATTTTTTAAAGTAAGTATATACAGTGAATAGTTTTCACGGATGGAAGCTTTTATTAAGGAATCGAATTGAATCATGACAGAAGCCGCATCGAAGCGCGAGAGGTTGACGGTTAGTTGGCGTTAGATAGAGTCGCTTGTGATCGTTCGACGGCAAATTGTGGACCAATCAAAGGAATTTAACGGACCTACTGGTTTGTTAATGAACGTCCACCTCCCGACGGATTTGGGAAGCGATCAGTTTGCTGTTCCGAATTTATGAACTTTAGATGGCAATTACATTAATCAATACGGGCCTTGTGTCGCTGGAATATGTTATGTAGGAGTATAAATAAGATTCAAAACTCACAGTTAACAACAAACTCAGCACACTCCCGATAAATTATTTAAAATTATTATTAATATTAATTGAAAATAATTAAGTTGTTCAGAACAGACCTGGAATTAATTAATGCCTTTGATTAATAATCTGCCTAAAAGGGAACAATTTTATATAGGCCGTTTTAGACTTTATCTGTTTTGTTTTTAACAAATTATTATAAATTTAAATTTAATAGGCAAGGATTCTAGAAATTTAAGGTGTCTTACTAACGACACATAGTTAATTACAACAGGTCTAGAGCACTTTTAAACCAAATTACTGTCTCAATATAAAATTTTCAACTGGCTTCTTTACAATAATAATATGGACCAGACAA
>DVQP01002210.1:0-13094 GCA_018231745.1 Danaus eresimus
TACCTCATAAATTCATAAACAAATTCGTCTGATGACGACACCGACGAAATTAAAAAGGATATAAAGAATTACACTTTTCCACGGGGACATTATTCGCATATTTTGCTCATTACACACGCACGGGAACGACACGTAGACGACACGTCATTAATACTTTACGACCTATTCCTTGAAAGATCTCATTTTTCACTTGTACAGCTCATTGAAAGAAATTAAATTAATGTTGGTATCTTACCAAAATTGAAAATCTTAAATTATAAACAAACAAAAAATATTTCTGAAGCTAAAGTATACATTTTATAACATGAAATTAAATGTACATTTTCTGATACTCTACAAATGGCTGGGTCGGTGAGGGCTAAGTGGTAATTATTATATAATAAAACCATATCGAGTGTCAGGCCGACTAACAGCCGCTAATGTTTTTAACCAAAAGCAATTATTCATTCACTTTTTTTATGTAATACTCAAACAACAAGTCGCCGTGAGTGACACTTAAAAAAGGTTTTAATCGCAGTAATTTTTATCGAACATCAAAGGCTACAATTGTTTATTGATGTATTTTACCAACATAAATCCTACATCAAAATATATTCGTAACACTTTAACTATGGCAGAATACGATAAGAAAGTAGCTAACACAAATTAGGTCAGCAATTAAAAGAATAAAAGAAAGTACTGACGCTTCAATGAAACGAACTGAATATTTTTTTCATCCATTGTTAGTTTAAGCTAATTGAACGTTTTTAATATAAGATTTTAGAATAAAATTTTATTTATCCAACTGTTTGAATTTTTTTCGTATAAGAATTTAAAAATATAAAATTTTACTACACATTATATATATACATATTTAAATATATAACATATATTGGAATATCTTAAATCCTGATAGATAGTATTAAGTATCTATAAACAACAGTTTTGCATACAGATACAGAAAATTAAGACATTAATTAAAATCGAACATGAAATGGGTTGACGAGGATCGAATCATCGGATATGAGATTAGGTTAAGCTGTACCAAACGAGCCACGAAATGCAATTTCGCTCCCAAATTAAAAGCTTTCATAATTGATTATAAAGTTATGAACATAATAGCGTCAGAATTATTCCAAACCTTCTATTATCACACGAAACTATATATTATCTATATAAGGGATTATTATTTGAGATTATGTCATAGTAGTTTGACTTGTAATTCTTCACGATATTTAATCGGAGCTTCTAGAACAATAGGTATAAAAGAAGAAACAAAAGTATAAAAAAGTCACATTTAAAGTTGAGAAAAAATCTCAAGGGAAATAAGAAAGCGCTGTTACTGTAATGAACGTAATTGAAAGACGGATATGTGGAATAGAGGCTCGGAATAAAAGTATTAAAAAATAGAGAATAAAGTTAAAATAGCGTCTAAAGAAGATACGGTCATATATTTTCATACAACAAATAATGACAAAGACAATACAAATTAACTGGTTGATCTGGGTCGAATTAATTATAATTAGCGCAGTAATTCTTTAGAAAAAGGATGTGAAAGTTTTGGGGCTGTTAGGGGAAAGGTCAATTGAGTGACCCTCGTCTCAATGATCTTGATTGGCCTTATTCCCAATTAGACGGAAGAAAGATTTTTGAGATAGTGATAAATGAATGTAGCCCTATACATGATATAACTCAATTGTATTATATCACTTAGATTTAGAAATATATAAAAAAATACATAAAATATAATACTAGCTGTATGAATTTTCCACAAATCACCCAACACGTGTTCTGCACTCGTTTTAATTGTTCTATTCAATTTTTCAATACGGAAAAATGAATGTTTCACTAAAAAAGGTTCTGTATATGGCACGGAAAACAGAAAGGCCGAGGCTTTTTCCCTACAACACCTACATATAAAAGGTCAAACAATTTCGCCGTAAACAAATCCCATAAATCTGTGTTACACTCCGCCTTGCGGCCAGCCGACTCGTGTATTTGTTGAAGCAATATTGCACACCCGAAGATGTATTACACATATTATACTGAAGTGTGTGTTGTACTTTTTTTAAAGGTTAATTACATAAAATATGCATTGCTTAAAAGAGTACGAGAATTTTAAGGTTTGTAAATTCATAACTCACGATAGTGTTCAGTAATGCAAATTTGGTAAGGGCTTGAAGATTACAATTTTCGGTCATGTACAAGTATTGTACATAATTTATTTAGGCAGAAACATTACGATGACAACATATCAGCCTCCACGCATGTCTATTGTAGTAAAAATGAATTGCTTTACAGTTACATAAATGAAATTCTATGAAATTCTCTATACATAATTATTGTATCATCAAAAGACGCTATAAATATTCTTTACGATGACTCGGTGAGTCGCCGCAGTAATCTAATCATCAGACATTTTTATGTCTCGTTTCCTTTAAACAAAGGGAATAAAGCTCATTTAATATCAATGAAAAACAATAGTTCTGAATGTAATAAATTTTAATTATCATTATGCAGCAACGATAACTTTAATATTTTAAAATACTGTATAATTTAACTAAGCATTCATATCATAAATTGTAGATTTTATTAAATTTAATGACATAAAACTAATCCATTTTTTGGGATTTACTACGCTATTTTTTATTACTTTAAAACTGCATACTCCCGATTTTCGGCTAATTTACAGCAACCGTGATCACGGGCAGACGAGATGTGAGTGAGTGGCACTCTAAATATATATAAATATATATCACTCTAATTATATATATATTTGTATATCAAAACCTTTTATCACAAATTAACGGAATTACTCTATTTACGTCTTTATTTATAAAGAGTTCTATAAAACACAATCATTTCTTATTCTGGACACGTTTGAGCTAGACTTGATAGTTTGCCAAGAAAAATGTTAATGTTATATAAGAAAATAGAGCCGGAAAGTCAAAAACACTAAAAGAAGACATACTGTAAGACTAGAATATTCTTATTGAAGACATTTTCAAAGACTGTATCTATTGAACATTTATAAATAATATATTTATTACTTTGCGATTTTTTTCTTAATTATTATCATAATAGTCTTAGACAGTGTAACTTTCAATTCATTTATGTTTGTACGAATTGGCTAACGATGCTTTATCATCATATATATATATTTCCTTTCCAGCGAGCACACCACAGGTAATATACGTGACTTTATGAGTTTCGCATTGCCCGGATTTTACGGTCCCATAGTATATACCTGGCGTTTTAATATCAATCCTGCGCTGTCGTGATAGAGCGCAATTTTGTGGATTTATTGCCAGATTATATGATGTAGATTCTAAATCCATGATTCCGCAGTATTGGAAGCAGACTTTTAGAATCCGTTATTAAATTGCGAACTAATATTATCGGATGTTATTAAGCTAATGGAATTGGAATTTTTAATTTATGTTGATTTGCGTTTTTTTTTAATCCCGTACCCGAATATTTGATTGGATTTACCTAAAACCTCTCGAATATTAAGGTCCATGGTTCAGCAATAAGAGATACCAACAAAATAACAAAATTAAAACACTTTCTACCAATTTTATAAGGCAAAAAGTTATAGTAATTAATGAAAGGCCACCAAACTAAAACCGGGACAATGGGC
Organism: Danaus eresimus; assembly: GCA_018231745.1. Taxonomy (NCBI): domain Eukaryota; kingdom Metazoa; phylum Arthropoda; class Insecta; order Lepidoptera; family Nymphalidae; genus Danaus; species Danaus eresimus. Next base: position 3,620 of record DVQP01002210.1, read on the forward strand.
CTTTGTGAGAGAAAATCCCTGGCATTCATAACGAAGGGTATCCGAAGGCCTTAACACTCTCATTCATAACCGGGTTTAACGTATTGTCCGGTTTTCACACCGTTATTCTGTTATCTCAACGGCAATGAAGAGCCCGTTAATCCTTGGAACAGACGTCCAGGAAATGTTTTGTTGAATTGTTTCATGGGCAGCAGCAACAGAGGACCACGGACGTCGTAAAGAAAATGAATGCAGACGTTTTTTTATACTGAACATAGGAAACATTGGATTCTTATTTATGCCGTGAACTTGTCTTTCTGAAGCTGCTTTATGTAATTACATTTAAGTTTTACATTTTAATATAACGGTTAAGTGAAATTTTAGCTTTAATTTGTAAAGATTTATCAGAAAAATGGTTTAGATTGAACCTCCTTTAATATGATATATTAGAGCATGTTGTATTTTAACATACAATGCTAAAACGAAGAATCTTTCTTTTAACAACTTTAGAGCCAAGTGTACGGGCCTCGTGGTGTTAAGCAGCTACTGTAGCCCATGTAAGTTTTCAAATCCATCATCATAATCAATAAATACAAAATATAAATTTTTTTATACAATCTCTTATATAGTAGTTATAAGAGCTATACATTACACATTAAACAAAGTAGTTTAAATAAATATTTAATACTTTCTTTAGCATCATTATTAAAACTATGCATATTCATTCGTTAGTACGTTGCATTTTATTATAACATATTACCATACTTTACAATTTAAATGAGTCAAACTAAGATTTTCGCATATACTATGATTTTTTTTCCATATCGTCCGCCCGTGATCGGGATTGCAGCAAAGTAACGGAAATTTTAGGAACATTTTGTTGAAATAGCTTAAAACGCGTGTTACATTCGAAAATCTTAATATCAAATATCTTAATTTCAAATATCATTAACTTATGTGTTATGAGTTACGTTTATACAAAACCACACATCAGTGAACATTTTTGTCTCGTCAGTATATATTCCATCATATATCGCGGGTTTGTTCAGAAGTTTATTCTTATGTCTAGTGGACTTTTCAACAACTAGTCATATTATGAAACATTGTAATATCGCTCACGGTAATGTTCGCGGGTCCATCGTATAGGTTCATAAAAAATATCATAATAGCTTTCATACGGTTCGCGTGATTATTGAGGCCGTATAAAAGGCTTCTGAACAGGCATTATTGAGTTTTTGTGAATAAAAATGGGCCAATCGTGCACGAGCTGTGTTGGTATTTTATCGCGATAACCCCAATTTTAGGCATTTAATTACATACGTTATGTAATAGCTGTAAAATCAATAAGTGTCTTTTTCTAGAGCTGTACTGACGCATTCAAAGTAGCATATATATTTTTTATGTTTGTTGGACATCTAGCGTATACAACAAGATATTGACTATCTATAAATATATATTTATTTTACGTTATAAGCTAGGTTTAAACAAATCAGATATAACAAAGTAATATTTTGATTATTTTCTTCAGTAAAACAACCTTCAAATAACAAAGAAACTAACACTTATATAAAGGTTATGTAACTTGAGACGGTCATTCTTTAAGAGGCTTGGAGGGAGGGGTAGAGTGCTGAGGGTCGAGGGGGGTTTAGGGAGTTTCGGGGAGGTTAAACTATCGCTTTGAGGAGCGCTTGTTATTGCTCGAGACGGGATAGACTTAAGTGTTGTCTACAAAACTGTTTCCGATTAATAAGCTGTATTCTTATTCTTATGAATTCTATTTTCTGAGAGGTTGAATTTTATTTAGAGCTTAAATAACCAACACACTTCACTTTGCTTCATAATTAAGTAAGAGCTTATATTGATGGAAAATCGTTTCTCTAAATTGCTCGAACTCAATTCCTTTTCATCAATTGGTAGTGCTGCTGAGATAGTCGCGTCTTTTCAGAGTTCTCTACCACAGCTTACGCTCTCTTAAAAGATATAAATCTATTGTGAAAAGCCAGAAGTTCTAGCATTAAACCCATTTCAAAGACTTCATGGAGAAATAAGATTTCAATTCATCTTGTTAATGTTCACCTGATTTAAAAAATTCTCCGGTATGTTCTTTGATCAGAATATTTAAGAGTTTGTCATGGAATGTGGCTTGTCTTCAATGCTTCCTTATTGTCAACATAAACGCCATAGTGTGACATAATTCATTATAAATCGTTATAATTACATCTTATATATAAATATCAATTATTAATTAAATTTAATTTACTGTAAAGGATTGTATAATATATTCACGCTTCTTAAGACAGTAATTATTGTTTTTTTTTTAATAATGAACATATATGGTTCTTCGTAATGTTCACCCTCTTCAATATCAGTTCCAAATAAGATATCCTTCGCTTAACCAGTCCTTTGGAATATTGGATCCTAATGCGATTTTAAATCAACAGAATGCTTTGTACGTAAAAAAGGGATCGCAATCGAATGTTTCCATTTGAACCCAAAAGTTTCTTCTTAAAAAAACTACTCACTTTTCCTTCAAATATTTTATTAGCTTAAATATCTTTAAGATCTCAAGTACATTGTAAACTAGTTAGAACAGAGCATTTTCAATAGAAATATCTCTTATTTAGGCTTACATTTATGTATTGAGACGTCAATTAAGTTAACTCAACTGTAATTAATTTTATAGTGAACTCAAAGAACCTTTGGTGTCGCTTTAGATATAATATATTAATACACGAAGCGTAACTTAAACTAATATGGCTGCACGGAACTATGTTACTGAATAATTAACTGGGTATAAACTTTATAACAACCCGCAGCGAACGCTGTGAGATATTTCTATTTGATTAATTCGGAACTTTCCTGTGACTCTGCATACACATATTATCTGCACTCTGTGAGTAGAATCTTATATAGATTAAGTTGTCTTTAATACCCCGTTATTAATAGAGAAAAACTAAATATATGAAGTAATTATTAAATTATGCAATAAGAGAAATTTTGGCGAGCAAGCTGAATTTAAATTGTTACATTTTTAATACAATAATAGTTGAGTTAATATATAGAAATTATTATAATGACGATTTAAGTCAAAGAAAACAATCGGTATTTTGTCACTTCGTGTTCGTCTCTTCGTTTCTTCCCCACCATTTAATATTATGCCAGATATTTCCTTTCCTTTGTCAGTTATTATGAGAAATAAAATAAAACTTCGATAACAATATTTTTTGAGACATTTCAATAACTCTTCCAACTTTCAAAGACAAAGTAAGAAATATACTATATTCATATTTTGTTTAATAGTCTAAAAGTTCGTACTCACGCCAAATGATGTACTTTAAAGAAAAACAAACTTCCTAGATATCAAAAATACTAAATGCGCCTTAAATTTACTTTCAATCGCAGGATAAAATGTTATTCTGCTTAACATAAATATTAATTTAGTTACGTGCCTATTCAATTATTGATGATAAATAAATGACATCTTATTTTAATGGAAATTGATTAATTCTAACAAAAATTGTAAGTAAAATACGAGCAGAGAGGAATATATTGAATCACTTAATACTTTATATTAATGTAACCACTAATATATAAACACCAGTGAACCCGAAAGTACACTAAATATCAACAAAGATATTTAAAACATATTTCGCTCCGAGAGTTCTATTAATCCACTTCAAGAAATTCTTTTCAAATCATTTCAAAGACTTTCATAACGTCGGATACACGGTATTGGTGGTACTTGTAAAGAAAATTTAATTTCCTTTCCGAACGTGACTCAGACCTTTTCAATGGAACAGGTTTCGCGTATCATTTACTTGGAATGAAAATCGAGAGGGATCCTAAAATTAGCCTCATTACAATATTCATATGAATTCATAGTGAACCAAAAAAAATATTTATACTATTGGAAAAATACTTTAAAAAGAAAATATTTTATGTTTACAGATATAATATGAAATAACCAAAGTACGGTTTTATATTTTGAAAAAAAAACTCCATAAATTTTAATAACTCCTTTTGGGATTTGTACTTTATTTGGTCTTAGAACTTTATTAGAAATAATAAGAGATGAAGAACTCTCTTCCAAAGTCAGAAATTTTTTTTTAGCAATTTGTATCCATTAAAATTAAATTCGATACTGATTTTCATTTTATAATTTTGTTCAAACACAAAGCGGTTATTGTAACTTATAATCTCCTGAAAGTCATGCACAATAACTTGTCCTAGAGTATCAATCAAAGGAAGCTCGTATATGTATTTTGAGTGTAAAACCAAACGGTCTGTAGTTATTTAAGGCCTAGACGTCTAACAGTGAAGCGTGGTCTAATTTTGTAACTAGAGGGCAATGTGCTCTAAAATCAATGTCATCGACATGTGCGGGTACTCCGATTTTAGATGGAATATATTTAAGAACTGCATTTTTATATCTCTCCTTTTTTGGAGGCATCCCAATCAACCTCCTAACGACATATAAACTCTCATAAACAGCTTATTTTACGTAAGACTTGTGTAATTGTAAAAGTAAAGATAAGATCGATTTGTTCAAGAATTTCCTGATTCCTTGTAACATGGTTTGTTATTTAAATGAAAATTCCAATTCCGTTTATGAGCAATTAACTTAAAAGAAGTGTTATAACTCATACGAAATTGAATAAAAACGCAGACGCTCCGATGCCTCACAAAAACATATCGTGTACTGTCACAGAGTGAAAGCCTAACATGCAAAATTACTTGCTTCATTACGAAATTTTGCTAATTGTTTGTTCTTCAGCTGCGTGTTGCGTTATTAATTTTCATTACTTTTCCACACTTAATGAGATCTTAGATTTTCGCGAGACATTTAAATAAAACTCAAAAATTTTTCGTAGTAATCGCGTAGTAATCCGAAAAATTTATTAGTTTCATTTTCCACACTTAATAGTAAAAGACGAGTTATAGTTTATAAAAACGACTAGACGAATCTTGTGTAGTTCATTCCTTGTATGTTTGTAGATCCAGTGACATTCCATACTTACCTGTAAAGTGGACGAAGTATTTTGGAACTTACCTGAAAAAAAAAATGATATTGTTAATACATATATGTAAACATACATCAAAACATAATCACTGACTCTCTATAAAGATAATATCTTTATACTTAATAATCCCTCTATTTAAATCTGTTGTATCGTCTTATTACAGTAATGCCAAGTATTTTTTTGTATTAAAATTATATCAAATTTTAAATAATTCCCCCAGATCATGCAACGTTGTTTAGATATATACAAAATAAAGCTTACAATGTATTATGTACATATATAACATAACATATTATAAAAATATGCTATAACAGAATTATAATTTATGGCACGTATCGCACTTATTATGATGGTGATTAATGCTCAAACCTTCTCCATTTGAGAAAGAACCCTTTGCTCAGCTGTGGGCTCTGATAGGCTGATGATGATGATAATGATGATGATCTCACTTATCATTGGTAGGGATTTCAATATGCTAAAGAAGATAACTAAAGATTTTGAAAGGAGTATTACTGGGATTCCTGAATAATTAAATAGCGAAAACGTTAGTAGCCATTTAAGAAAGGATTTAGATTTCTCTAAAATCTACGATTCTCCTTTCAAATAAAAAAATATGACAATTTACAATTTAATAAAGATTTAGGAGATAATATTTGTCCGACACATTTGTGAAATAACAATCCATGCAGTAAGTCATTACAAAAACAAAGATCAAATCGTAAATGAGAATTGATACAATATATGACATCGTAGTTCATTAAGATTTATAGACACTTCATAATTTTCGTTCAGAAACCTCCCAGTCGATCATTAAACTCATTATTCTCCTGACACATTTAGGAAGCAAACACAAAATATATTTGAAGAGTTAATACATTTTACTATAGACTATATAAGTACTTGAGACCACTCTGTACAGTGCATTAATGAAAGCTCAGAACCCTTCTTATCAATACAAACAGTATAGAGCTTATGGCCACAGTTTCACAAAGGGATGCCGTCTCGACATCCGATATTTGTCTGCATAGATAGATACATTGTGAGCCGCACAATGTTTGACGGACACTTCGTTAGAGATACGAAGGGTATTGTCTGTTACGACCTACTTATTGATTACTTTATTATTCTACATTTTATTGTAACTTCGTTGAATATTTTTATACTATTCTATATAATATTACTGTATCTTATCGTCTCGGAGTAAGATGAAAAACATACAAAATTAATTAAGAAGCAATAATTAATCTAGAAAAGAGGGGATCTATGTCGTTGTCAGTACTATCATAAATGCGGGTATATCTGCTGCAAACTGATCTTCTATGACAATCAATTTAGTCATTTATCACTTATCAGGTAATAAGTTACAAGTACCTGATATTAAGGAGTGCATTCATTCCGCCACAATAACGTCACAGATGTCAACACAATGTAGAAAATAACTGCTTGTAAAAGAGGAAGCTATCAATCACGATCCTTTACAAGCATTGAAGGTTCTATGATGTGGATATAGTTTAATTAATATAACCTAACTTACTCTATTTTGATATACGTATGTACAATTGATTGTCTTATTCAAAATTATATGATTTTTTTATACAACGTAATGTATGTTATACTAATTTATATATTTTTGTTCTGATAAGGTTTCAATATTGACAACTCTGTGGAATGTATTCAGATATATAATGGGTAGGATAAATCTTTTCATTCCCAATTTCCCATTCCGTCCGGATACAAAAGTGAAAAGATTTTCCCAGCTATTAAGTTCCAGTTTCATAGTAAACTACATCCTACGCCTCTTTTGTACTTTTGTTGCAGTCTGTTATAAATTTACCACTCGCTAGACTTTGTAAAGATTTAAGAAAATAGCTTGTGAACAAGCCGGCTTGTGATTAGCAGAAAGAAAAAAATTACTGCAATATAAAAAGATCTTAAAATCCTTAGGAATTCTGTAAGTCATCTTGAGCTTTATTGGAACATTTATTTAGTAAGTAATCGAATATTACTTAGTTGTGGAATTATAAGGAAAATCCCTAATTAAATAAAACATACTGAAGTTAGTTTTTAATCACAGAAGGGGAAATACAAAATAAGAATAACTTCTAAAACCAAATCAATTCCATAATATAAAAAAACAAAGCAAACGAAATTCGTTCCAACAAACCGACTAACAAAGTTTAAATTTGGCCTTTGACTCATTTTCATCCGCGACGCCTTACTCTGAGTTTTTAATTCCCATCCGAAGCTGAAAAGCGATTTTACTATTCAATTTTTTCCTTTCATTTAATTTAAATGAGATACCAGTTCAGTTGCTACTTCAAAGACTGTTACAGAACTTTGTTAACGACTGATTTTAATCTTTTAGTTTAGTAACAATGATTTACAAGAAAGGTTATTCTAACATATACTTATATTACACGGCTAACTGTCATTGTTTCAACCGCAATGCGCAACATAAAAATTCCTCCAACACTTTCAACTCTGAGATATAAACATCACTTTGATAAAACTACAGCTTCATTCGGGCGTGTTCAATCAATTCCTATAGCAATCCTACGTTTCAATTTGAACATTTCACGGCCCAGTTTTAGATTGGCGAACCCACTCGCAATCATCAAAATAGGACAAAGCCGGGTCTAGTATGATCGTTGAATAAATTACGTTAAATTCTATACACGGATATGTGTCAAGTTTATGATCCCCTTTTTCCTGTACTATAATATGATTGTCTTATCACATAATAAGATGAAAAGTTAGATTGAAATTATCACGAATCAACTGAATTATCTTCGTATAAGTCACAATATCCTAGCGCCGGTAACGACGCAGAGTCCCGACGTGTCGTGAACAGATATGGAACAATTTGCATCAGGCGAATGCTTAAAATTAGACTAGTGACAATCCAACGAGCTACATGTGTCATCCTTTAGACGAGTTTATAACGTGAGGCGAAATTATTCCAAAACGAGGCATAACCTTTCAAACCTGGATATATATATAATGAAATTTAGTAACATTTCAATCTATTTCAAAAAGAACAAGTCTAAGAAAACACAAATAAAACAATTAATAGAAATTCAAAAGTAATAAATAATTATTACGCATAAAAAAATTGAATGGAATTATTCCGATCGGCATACCGAAATGTTATTGTTATTCAAGCTTTTATAAAAACGGTTTCGTAAGAAGGCGAACGACAAATATAAAAACACTTATTGTTGGAATAACGTTCAAACGTTTTTATGTGTTCGGTTCGGTTCGGTTCGGTTCGGTTCGGTTCGATCCACGAACACTTTACTAGAAGTACACGAGATGGAAAAAATATGAACGGTGAAATATAAACTAGTAGTATTTATATACATTGGAATTGGTTTCATTTGTTAGAATTTTAAACTAATAGTCTCACTGCTAAGTTGACTAAGTAAATGGTCTATATCCGATTCAGCAGCTGGAAAGCTAAGAAAATGTATGGGAAATTACCCAGGAATTATTTTATTTGTTAATAATCCACATAATTTGTAATAATGACTTATTCTCCCTATTCATTTACTGTTCACAAAATAATATGTAATGTAATTCTATTATGAGACGTTTCTGTCTCGAACACGCGAAATCAAATTCGAGTGACGCTTTCAATTACGAACATTAAAATCCTGGAAGTGTCTTATACAATATAAGTTACGTTACTTGTATGACAACATGGTTTTAGATTTGTGTTTTGAAAGTGAAATACTTTATTAAATTTATAATGAAACCTGACATTTGGGTTCATTAAAATATATAATGTTCATACGTTATCAATATTCAAAATTATCTATAAGTGCTACAATAATGAGATAACTATCAACGCTGAATGATAAGTAGTTAGTTGTGTTTCTGATACGCCAGGAGAGCACTTCTTGTAATTATATCTACAATACTATTAGCATATTATGACTTGTATTCATCATTTCTTAGGTATTTCAAGGAATATATATATATATATGCTGTATGATCAAAGCAATTTGAGTTTCGTAATGTTGTTACATAGACAGAAATCGGGCGACATTTAACATGAAGTGGCAATGAGGCCACTGTCTTAAGGTCGGGCGAGGCGAGACGTGCGTGAGACACGACCATTCATACTTGAGCCATGGTAATCGATTCATGACAGCTTTTTGTTGTAACATGTTATTGGTGGTGGGAGACGCGGCGTGTCAGATGTTACTGGCTGTGAGGACTGAGTCACAGTTTAGTCGACGGCGCCGAACTTTCCTGTTTATATTTTAATTTATTTCTGTATTGATTGTTTGCGTGTGAATGTCGCTGCTGAATAATAATGACGAAAATTATGAAATCTCTATTTCTATTAGAAAATCAGAGCCGTAACAGTGAACGAAACATTTCACTAAAGTAACCAATATTTCAGAAATATCTTTGGTTCTTACGGCAATAAAACTTGATAACAAATTTCATCTCATATCTTTAGGTATGTG
>DVQP01002211.1:0-13091 GCA_018231745.1 Danaus eresimus
ATCGACGGTCGACCGGTGAGCTTGGAACCCGAACTGGAACATTGAAAGTCCAGGTCCCGAGCCTTCCTCCAGGTGCCGAAAGGACCTCCAAAACCTACATTCACTCCTTATACCTGACAAATCGAATCGTCATCAATGACAAATTCACAGATGAGTTCACTTTGTGTTCTATGCTTCGTTCAAAGGAAACTTTTGCTATAGTGCCATCGGTGCACTTTTACCACCGAACCCATTACGAACAAGTTTTGCAGCTTTTATGCTTTTATACAACATCGTTATGATTAAAATTACTGAATACATCAGGCACGGAGAACAGACAAGTTACCATATTAACATTGTCTGATTTCACTTTTCAGCGATGCCTTTAATATCGTAGACTTTGAAATCTTGCCTCCAATGTTGTATTCTCTTACATCTCCCACAGTAATTGGCGGGTTTCACAGATGTTTGCATGCAACGTATGCGATTGATTAGCTCGATTCATCAGACCGGAGTTGTCAATGCTGGCGTTCCTCAAGAGGCTGTGTTGTCTCCTTTTGTTGTCAAGATATATCGGCAATCAAATCTCACGGATAATTCCAACACTATTTTTATTTGTTCTGTATTATTGATATTATTCAAGTCATAATTTCATAAATATTTTAATTTAAGTTTTCTTTTATATACGCCGACCAAATGTCTCATATACATATTTTAATCTCTCTTGTTGGTTGTCTGAAATCGCTGTATAGTGATAAAGCCGCTGATTTTTTTTTAATGAGAAAGCTGGCAAACGAGCAGACGGCCTTCTTGATGGGCAGTAGTCACCTTCGCCCATAGATATGCGCAACAGAAATGTTGCAGATTCGTTGCTCACCCTGATTATTTAGGAACAGGAAGAGGAGGGAATAAGGAAATGCAGGAAAGGGTGGGAACAGGGAAAGGGCAACTAGCAAAACACCGTTCTTATTTACACTCACGACCGACAATTAAAACTGTGACCTAGTGCTTTGGCTCGGGAGTCGTCTCGCAACTCGTACGTAGGAGGAAATCTCGGATTAGCAAAGCCAGGGAGCAAATTGAAAATGTCACGTAAGATAAAACATCAGTTAGCTCATGCTACTCCTTTGCTAAGGAAAAAATGTCAACTATAGTTAATGCTACACATAAACAGAATTTTGTGAAGCATACATGTCCATCCAAGTTAGACGGCAACCAAAAAAAGAAATATACATGATGTCGGTGAAACAGAATAATAAACTAAAAGCATCCAAAGGTCATATCTTAAAATAGGATCAACCTTCGCCATTGCTATAAAAGCAGGAAATCACCCTAAACTATTTCCATGAGTGCATAACAAACTACGGCTATAATCTTATCGTGATACAGAGCCTGGGTCATCTTCATACGACCCCTCATGAGTCTTCTCAACAAAACACACAAAATACGAATCTAACATCACCACAAACTTGTTTCCAAGTGATGTAGGTATGTGTGAGAAATCGATAAAATAATATTAAACTTATAAAAAATATATATTTTATAACATTAAAAATATATGTATCCCAACAAATTTGTTTTCTGGTCCCTATTTTATTATATGGAAGAGAGACGGAAGTGGGAAAAAGATAAAAAACAATAGTACTTACTTTTTATTAGTAACTGGGTGTGTGTCCAGTTAATAATATTTTTCATTTTAAGGAAAGAGTCTATAGATGGTAGAGACTAGCTGTGGTCAAGTAACTACAGCTCATACACGGGCTGACTCGACCGGGGAAGTATCACCTCACAGAAGATCGGCGTAAAGTAGTTTTATAAGGCTGCGTTTCGTCCAATTTGTGCGAGAGTCGGTTACCAAGGTTACCAAGTCGGTTACCGAGGTTGGCAACGCATCCGCGACATCTTATGTTTAAATGAGACCGTGATTACCTCCCATCAAGTCGGGTAAGGTTGCCAGATTGCTACCTGAGCTTCCTCCAATTAATTCCTTCCAATCTCTGTATATGACTTAAGATAAAAGAGTAAAATTCTAAGATTTTTCAATACATTTCTATTTTTTATTGTAACTAAAAATAAACAATTTTCTTTCGATGGCCACATTAATAGAAAAATATCATAAAAATGAAACGTCCGATATGTTAGACATCTTTATTATAGAAACAGCCTTATTACTAAATATGTTCTATGGATCAGAAGTTGTCTGAATGGGATATTAAAAAGACCTCATACTCATACCAGTCTCTACTATCACAGACCAAGCTTAAGAGAAGACGCGAAGGAACATTAGTCTCACAACTGAGCCGAATTTAATAATATTATTAAGATATTACACGGACCAAGTATCAACTCTTTTAAACTCCAAATGTTCCTATACTTAAACTAATATATTTTTGGATTTACTACGTGTTTTTTTTAACTTTTAAGACTACATAATCCTGACGTTTCGGTTACTTTACAGCAACCTTGAACCGTGATGACATCTCGTCTGTCCGTGATGACGGTTGCTGTAAAGTAACCGAAACGTCGGAATTAGGTAGTTTTAAAGTAATAAAAAATCGCGAAGTAAATCCGAAAATATATTAGTTTTATATAAATGACTCGCGAAAATCTTAGATCTCATTATGAGTTCCTATACACATAGGCCCTTTATTCGAAAAAATTCTTTGGTCAAACACGTCATTATATAAATCAGATTCGTTCCCAAAACCAGAATTTAGGGTCTATAATGTTTATTGAGCTTTTATTTGGGCAGGAAAATGCAAATCTAATTAATATAAACTTATCCATCAAGTCTAACCATAGACATTTGTTGAAATGTTGACTGCTTAAATTCTGACATTATTTCAATTATAAAAAAGACCATCACAAAAAAATTGGTAAGAACATTCTAGACTTGTAACTTTTGATAAAAAAAGCTATTGTAACTTTGAAAAAATTTAAATCAACAGTATTCGTCACAATAAACAATGTCACAGACGACCCATAGCATACTGAAATTATTCAGTCACTTACCAAAACAAGCTTACAAAAGCCATATGAAAATTTAAAACAAAAGTATCCATACTTCAATATGAAAAAAAAAATCTAGAAAATAAACCTTGAATCATGCATACCGATTAAAGGTTTGAACATTCTTCATTTGCAATAACAGATAGGAATTTAAAAAAAATAACAATATTACATAGACAATCTCGATAGACATTAAAACACATTTATAAGGAATGTATGAAAGAGACAAAAATATATTTCCATCCCTTTCTGTATCATTAGTGCTACAGAAAATCGCATTTAAATACTAAGCAAGCATAACATCTGGTATCTGAGAAATAATTATCAGTAAGCAAATTTTAAAAAGAAAAGATCAAATGTTACAAATATATTAAAATTAGATTATTAACAACAAAATTTATTGCCAAAAATTTCAATCTAACTTGAAATATTCTTAGCCTTTAAATGTTCATTAAGATTCTCATTCATATACATGAATTAATCTTATAAATTATTTCTGTATTCTTTTAAATAAATAAATGCAATAATTTGGAATAACATGCTGGAATTAAAATTTTGTTTAATTACGCTATGTAAAGAGTTTCAGACAGACACACATAAGAATTAAGAACTAGTTATATATTTTAGTAACCTCCAATGTTATATTATAATTGTCATGTTTGTTATTTACACCCAGTATCATAGACTCATGCTCTTCAGTAGAAATCTGTACTACATTAAGATCTAAAAAAAATGTAAAAACAATATATATCTAATCACATTTTTTGTGTACATCAATTAAATAATATATGTATTCAAAAACCAGAACTGAATTCAATGTGTTGTATAATTTTTTTAATTATAATATCGACTTATTACCGTTACTCGACCAATTGATTAATGTATCAGACGACCCATCCTCTATATCCAGCAGGAGATTGTTCTTGGACTCATCTTTTGTACCGTTAAGGACAATGTCCTCATCGTTAACTTGTAGATTCACATACGATAAGGACTTTTTCTTCTGTTCAAGGTCAAATATTTCTAAATCTTCTTCCTCATCATCAGATTCCATCGTCAACGGTATCTGTGAGAGTTCCAGGTTGTCCCGCCTATCGTCAGACTGTAATACGCCATATCTAAACTGATTTGTGTCGTTATTGCTGTGTGTGTTTGAATCATAATTTTTGCTCTTTTTCCTGTAATCATTAACATAGTTTTTCTTACATTAAAACTGTTGTGAAAATAACATTATATGTTAATAAGAATAAGACCTAATAAGATGATTTTATAAATAAAATCCTGGAAAAGTAGGAAAGTTAGGTTCTCAATTGTTTTAGTAATAAAAACTCTCTAGCACTCCATTCTATAATTTGGTACAATAATTAAAGTACAAATGTTATTATGAGTATTGTTTAAAGAAGTATATTAATAGGAAATACAAATAGTTCAAGATAAAAACGTTTTACAGCTAACAGAAATTATGTTTTCTGAATATCATTCATCATTTCGGATAAAAAATCCCAAACAAATATTGTTATAAGCCTTTTATCTTTACAATGCTTAGAAAATTTGGCTGACTTGGATACCCACAAGCTCTTGGAAACATAAAACTGGTAGTAAAATGATATTGGTGGATATGCTTTTAACCAAAATCAAAAAAAGTAATTTGTATAAATGCAATCAATATATAAAAAACAACATATAACAATCTCACCGCAGACAAATTCATGATAATTCAATTGTGCGATAAACTTTATAGCCTATTAGTATGAAGCATTTAAATTTATTATATACATACCTGTAAAACACGAAATAGGCTGCAGCAAGAAGGGAAAAGCCTCCAAAAACTATAAGACCTCTTTTCACAACCCCCGGCTTGTTGACCAAGCTTTCAGATGTTAGATCTTTGGATGAATTCAATGTTCCATTGGATTTTACAGCTGTAGAATTTGTCACATGTGGTGCTGATATCGGCGAATGAGCTGCTACTGTCGCATTACCTGGAATAGCAGAATCAAGCATTATTGTTTGTCCACTTTGTGATTAATTCTAAAAGTTTTCATTATATATCAGTTAAATACTGCTAATTGTTGCTTTTGTAAGAACATTTAATAGATCTAACACACCCTTGGGAAGTTCAATTTTTATATTTTTATCATCATGTGGCTCACTAGGCTGTGGTACAACTGCTTCCGATTTTGAATTATCTTCTTTCACTGCCCCTCCTTCACTTTCTCCAACTACTAGCTCCGTTTTGAGTGTCTCCTGGTCAGAACCAGCTTTTGCGGGTATTTTATTGGCACTGTCATTCACTATTTCTGTATTCAGCGGTTCAGTTTTGACCTCGCCACCTTGTAGCTTCTGCTCTGATAAATCCGCTTGACGTTTACGAACAGCGTTAATGATTTGGGATCTGTATATTTCACCAATTCCATTATAATAATCCCCTTCATCTTCCGTCGTCTGAACGCAAGTAAGTATAAACAATATGATGCCGATGCGAATTAACATATTTAATAAGTACTATATGCTATAACATAAACTATATCCAAAATTGTCGTGTTTTATATCATGCTTGGTTATATTTTTACCAATTTATTATGAAAACGATAACTCAGAAAATTCTGATATAACTTCCCTGTCCTTGAATAATAAACTTTGATGTGTTACAAGAACAACCTTGCTACAATTATAGCGTGCGTATAATTATAAAAATGCAATTTTTGAAAATTAGCGAAGTTGTGAAATTGCAATGAGTAATATTTCATAGGCATTATCTAATGTCAGTTTATATTAGGTTTGACATTGACATACAATAACAGGACCTATCAGCATTTTATTTGTGTGGGTACAAATTTTTTAAGCCTCTGCAAAAAGATGTTTATTTTGTTTTTAAATAAATATATATTAATAATAATATGAAATATAAATACAACGACATAAAAAATTACATTATGAAAAGTGTATAAATACAAGTGATTACGGCAGAATCTACGTGTAAATTGTATATTTCTGAAACAAATACTTGTATTACTATCTACTATCATTATTTGCTTAAAAGAAAAATTAAATAGATTTTACAACTATAAGTTATATTTATAGCAGCACATTTTTTTATTGCTGCCTTAACCCAGTCCGTCTTTACATAAAATACGAAATATGTTTATTACAATTCGTTTATTTATTTAAAATTTTGGAATGTAAATAAAACACACGGTCACATAAGTAATATTATTTAATTTATTCAAATAGACATTTATAATTATTATATATTTAAAGTATGTAGAGATTCCAAACTTTTAATTTTTGGTAAGTATCTATAACACTGACTTGATTATTCATTTATTAATGTTTAAACCTAAAGATACAAACATCGGTACATTTTGTTCCAAACATTAAGGTACACAGTAAATATCACTACAAAATTGATCAAGTTAGAAATAGTATAGATTTATCAAATACTTACTATTAAGATGTGGTTTATAATAACGGCAGTGATTAAACAAGCCAAACACACTTTGATACCAATATACCGCCGTACGTTAGACAACATGCTATTGTTATGCGTTGAAATAATCTATAAATTTTGACGATTTGTGTAATAATAACAAGATAATAATAACGTACCAGTCAAAAAACCCGAACTACATACACTCGAAATCACACAAAGTGAGATAACTCACAAAATCGATTTTGAAGAAATCGATTACAATTAAACCTTAAAAGTTAATTACAAAAATTAATAAATATATTATAAATAATTTATATGTTCTATTTATACAAAATCTGTAAAGTAGAAATGATATCTCCGAGTAAATCGTCGTTAAATCCAAAAGGATAGGTTTTTACCTACCATTAAAATAAGTCAGCCTATAAAAATAGATTGCACGTAAAATTCGTTACGAAAATATTTGCAGTGAGATTTTAACGCAAAATATTTAAATACTTTCAATTTCTAAATCATTACTGTTCATAAATCACATTCAAGAAGAAACGCTTCCAAGCCACATTAAGTAAACAGCGCATAGTCGGCATCCATAAAGATTCTAAAATCTAGAACAACGAAAATACATCGAAAGTTTTAAATATAGGCATGCTTAAGAAGAAATGTGCGAATATAAATTTGTATGGCCCCTTTCAATAAACCAAATAACCATCTCAGCCAGCAGTTACTGCTCTACGTCCTGTCTGCTATAGCTTTAAGTACATTTATTAATATGACATCTCGACGAGCTACGTCTGCATATAATCTTTCTACTACACTATCGAATTAGTAAGTAGTTCTAATAAATCTTCTGACACATTAAATATCGTAGCGTCGTTTAACCTACCGCTCTAATTAATTTTATTAGTTGATTTGAAAATTGATCGTCTATTACTACTGAAGTAACTGAATTATTTTGTGTGTTCTGTTGCTTGTCGGTCCGTATCTTGCTCCTTCCAACCCCACGATCGTATAATATTGTCCAATTAAAATGCCTTAACTCTATAACAATGGCACTCAAATTATTTCTAACAAAGGAGGGAACGTTTCACAACTGGAAATTAATATATATTTTTTTTCGTTTGTGAGCAAAGTTTTAATACGTATATTCAGTTTAAAATCATTCAGTCTTTGTGAAATTAATGTAATGCAAAACTATTGTGTTGTGGAATGTATTAAGAAAACGAAGGTCGTAAGTTGTTGTGGTGGGATGTGATCTCAGAATCAAGATATGTGGCTCGCGCCGGGAGAGCAATTAGACACTCACAGTAGGCTGTTACTATATAAAAGGAAATTCGATCATTTTTACACCTACCTTATCTACTCTAGTAATATGAAACTCGCTAGTGCGAATTTGAAACAGGCAATAAAACATTCTAAGTTTAAAATTGCTGTCCCGGACCAGGACGAAATAGAATTTTTAACACCCTTATAAGATTACAATGAACGTTTTATGATCTTCAACATTCTTCAGGCGAGTCAATTCACTCGAGACGCGCTTTGTAGCTCGTCTTCCATATCTCAGCGAGGGTGACAGCTGAGTGGAAACGATGGAATATGCAAAGCGGAAGAGTGAAACGCTGCACGAGAGACCAGGCGACGAACCCGTAGAAATCGAGTTGAACCTGCAAGTCACGTAATACATATTAAACATTATGGTGGTGATATTGAAATGAATAGTTTCAATTTCTATCCAATCTTAAAAGATTATAAGTTCCTACCGATGGTAATTTTCTCATGGGTTCGCAATACTGACATTAAACTATAACATATATTGTGACTCAGAAGTACTTTTTTAAATTCGTATATAATCTAATACATTTGACACTTTTATTCAAATTAGGCACTAAATAATGAAAGAAAAAGTCCCGGTACGTTTTTTGTTTTGCACATAGGAGTCGGATTCTATTAAATGCATTCAGTTACCGGATTAGCGAGCACTTTTTGAGCTTCGAAGGTGTAGATGAGCCACATGGTCACATTGCAAATGAGCAAGAAAGTGACGGCTTGACGCGCAGGCTTACTACGTTCCTGTTCCGGGAGATGGACACGGCGACGCGAAACATCCGCTATGAACAACAGCTGCAAGACCACCTGAAACATTTTACATGCAACTCAAAATAAGAAACACTCGCAAAACTATCATCATAAACGTCATAATGAAACGAATGCTACCATAGGCTGACTTCGGGCAGGAGCATTTTTATCAAAAAAAAAACTATAAAAAATTAAGTAGTTTAAAATTCAGGAAATAAACTGACCTGAAGCACGCTCAAACATCCGGTTATCATGACCAAGAGATTGGGTTCGTGAGTAAAAGCGCCCATCCCGCCAGCAATCACGCTGAATACGGCATACACAAAGAGTCCAAACGCCGAGACACGCAGCAGAATATCATTCAAGTCAGATTGCTCTTCTGAACGGAACTTCAAAGATTGCACCCTGCGAAGAGGTTCGGTACAGGAAGAGGGATTTGAGGTCCATTTTAATTTTTTACCACTACATTAACATTGAAAAAACCAAAACGGTGACAAATAAAACAAATGGGACATCGGAAGTGTTTGGTGCAGGGGCGTACATAAATATAATGCGAGTTGCTTGTGAAAACATCATAGTGACCGAGTATTTTTTACGGTACCAGATATAAATGTGCGGGATTAAGAGGATGAGGATGATTGAGGTGTAGGAAATAAAAAAAAAGAAAAAATGGAGTTAACTAAACTATAACAAAAATATTACAAAAATGGTCAAAGAAACAAAGATTAACATAACATTCCAAGTTAAGTGACAAAATACAAAGGTTATCAATCAAATACGTAATTTTACTACTGCAGATACAGATGGTTACAAATGTTTAAGTTCATAAGGTCTGAACTTACCGTATAAATCCGATCAGTATAGCAAAGATAGACAACACCATTAGAGCGCAATGAGAAACGTCAGCCAAGTAAATGGAGAGCCGTTTCAGTTCTTGATGTCTTATGAGGACGAAAAAGAGAATCAAGCAGATGAGGGAAGCAACGAGGAGGAGAAGTCCACAGAAGAGCCCTTTAGAGGCGCCGGCGCAGTCCACACGGTTGCCACGCTGCGCCGCCGCCAACGCCGCTGCCCTGCGGGAGAGAACAGCTTCCAGACGTCTTTCCAGATCTTCGTCGTTGGCAACGCTGCAACCAAACGCGAACGCACACGTCAATAACGTATGCGATTGTTTTGGTATCAATGCTAATCGTGCTAATGTGAAAATATTTGGGTGGTTCTAGAAAGTTAGGGCGTAACTTTAAAATAATAGAAACTATACTATTCCTCTTATTACTTTGGGATGAAAATGAATTGTAAATGGTAACTATTGATAGTATTTACCTGGGATGGCGTCCAATATGTTTCCACATGACATATATCACTGCAGCTCCAATTAAAGAGTATTCAATAATGAAAGGATACAAGTACGGGGCCGAGTCGGTGACAATGGTTCCCATAATAGGATTTCTCCCACAAACCGTAGTATTGTCGATATTAGCGATTAGAGCAGCTGGATTCAAATTATCAAATGACTCGAAGATTTCCGTTGAGTTATTGGCTAAAAAACGAAATTAAGCAACATTAAGCTATATTAAACTACGTTGATAAAGTTTTATTCTATATTAATGTGCTTTATAACGGAAGACAAACATGCTGATTTATTAATCAATATTTGTTTCAACCTATTAAAGTGCTCCTAGACATACACGTGAACACATAAACAAAAAGGCAAACAAAACTTTCTACGGCGGGGAACCAAACGTGAAGATGAAAGATGATGCACCGTCGACAAACCTGGAGAGTGAGGTGGTTCATCAACGCGGTATGTTTCGATACTATTGCCCCATTCGTCTTTATCGTAAGGTAGAGATCCTGAAGTGGTTGAAGCCACCAAAGTAGACATGGTACTTATAACCGGTTTCACGGTAGAAGAATAAAGCCATTGGAATACTTCCAACATAGCTGTTTGGGTTTGGGTCACTTTATCGACTTCTGTTATTGGTGGTACAGTGGATGTTGTGGTAAATGGATTATCATTAGGCCAAACATCCTTGAAGTCCCGGCCGTAAGACAAGCCACTATCATACCCTACAGTGCTTTTTATGGAGTCTATGATTTTGGATTTAGGAATAAAACCGCCACCGTTAATGTAACGTGAGGAAGTTGTCGCTGAAAAGTTAGTCGGAGGATTTAATATACGTACATGCAATATGTTAGGGGTTAATTTTTAGACATTTTGAAATAAATATTTTACGTTTTTTCCATAACTTACTTGTGGTCGTTGTCGCTGGGGTGGAAGTAGAAGTGATTGCATTCATTATTTGCCCTCCTGTAGTTTTAGCAACTGTCGCTACTGTTGAAGCTATTGTTGTGGTTGCGGTAGTTACTGCCCCAAATACTTTTCCTGAGTGTCTTAATGTGTGTTTCCGGATAACTTCTAAGTTTAAAGTTATGATTATAAATAGAGAAAACTCAAATACTACTTAAATTATAATGTATATAGTATGAATCATACTTCCTAAAACACCCTCCCCAGGAACCCCTTGAGGATTCTTCACATGATAGTCGGTAATTTCTTTTAATGATTCTAACACTAATGTGCGAATCCACACACAAATGTTGGTAGCCACCACGTGCATTAAGCCAAATCTGGCAATAACCTTGAATCGATGAATATTTAGCTGAAACATCAACGAATGTTAGCTAAGCTATTAACGCTCACGAATCGTCAGAGCCAACGAATTCAAGTACTTACGCGAGAATTCATAAATATAAAGTACATTTGCATAAACGTGAAAACCATTTGTAGAACAGGATTTACACCCTTTAAAATTAAGTAGCAAGGTGACTCGAGGGGCAATTCAAAGAATGTTCCGAACTCTAAGCCGTTATAAATCATAGTTCCGAGACCAAAAGCTGTGAAAAATACAAAAGACCCTTTTTAGTCAGTAAAAAATGTCATGTTGTCTAAGTGTACGTATAAGGATATAGTAACAGGTAAAATCCTAAGGATATCAAAAAAGTGGTTATTTTAATTTCATGTAATGTTTTATTTATATATCTTACCTATTGCGCCGATTCTTAAAAAGAAGCTGCCATGGCTGTGTTCATTTTGAGAAGTCTTGCGACGACGCATTGGGCGGGCGATAGGGCCAGCTTCCAGCTCAACCACATCTTGTTGCTAAAGAAAAAAGGTTAATTATTCCTCAGAAAAAACCTGAGATTCATTTGAAAAGAACTTACATTTTTGTGTGGCAGAGTATAATTAGTAAATACAGGAAATGTCTGGTTATTTGTTATGTTGGGTATCGGAAAAGATTTATTTTGAAATCCCTACAGTTGAAGTAGCAACATGGTGATTTAGCCGACAGGACAAGCATTGGACACGATTTTCACACACAGAAAACAACAGCACATCCAAAGCGTTTCGGTGGTATACAGTAACGCAATGAAAAAGCGTGATTCTTTAGATACCTCACCTGGTCGGAGGCATAAAATTGCTCCATTTGTATTTGCAATTCCTGTTGTCGAACTTTATCACGCATCTTACGGGGATACACCTCCTGCCCAAATGATATGGAAAAAACAAAAAGTAGGCAGCGTAAACAAAAAGGGGTCATGCGCCGTTCACGTCCTATTGAAGCATTTACATAAATCGTGGACTCAGTGAAAGCATATAAAAACTTGCGAAAGTGCTAACAAAGCACAAAATTTTAAAATACGTAATTTTCAATGATAAGTGAAAACCAAAATTGTTAAATAACACATAACAACACAAGGAGGAAAAGATGTGCTATGATAAAAGTATAGAACAATATGGATGTGCTGATGATGTGCCTCGTTTTTTTATTTATGTACGCACCTGAAATTGGCTTTGCTTCTTGCTCTCTTTAGTCTTGTCCTTGCTAGCATCTTCTTTCTTATCCTTGTCCTTATTCTTTCCATCCTTTTTTCCATCCTTTTTGCCCTCCTTCACGTCTTTGCCTTCTTTATCCTTGGTCTTCTTTTCTTTTTCTTTCTTCTCTTTCTTTTCTTTTGGCGGAGGTTTCGGTTTTGGTGGGCTTCCATTGCAGCAAGAACTCTCTGAGATAAAGATTTTTCTTTTTTCATATCCAAAACAGCATTACAAAAAAAAAGCAAATAAAATATATAATTACCTTGCAGAAGGAAACAAAATACGTAGAGCAAAAACAGTATGCTCATGCCATACAAGTAGGTGAAGAAACCTTCGTAGTAGTAGAGAGGCAGGTTGTGAGTAATGACATCGCTGATGACGTAGGCAATACACACAACCACCAGCAGCTTCGCGTAGATGAAACTCGAAATTATGAACAATGAAGTCCTAAAAAAATTAATTTCTATCAAGACTTAATAAAACGCCTAAAAAAATATAATTAAATACTTTGAAATTAACAGTACTAATTGCTTTTTAGTCTTGATGTATATCAATTAAAAATATTATGCTATTTAAAGCGTCAATATTTTTAATATATAGGTTGTGGTTTTGTTATCTAAAAAGGAGAGTCACTTCTGAACTTGTTGCATTTAAGATAGTATGTAACAAAATAATAGAAGCCAAATAACCATTAAATGAATAAGTTGACCTTTCTCAATATAC
>DVQP01002212.1:0-13090 GCA_018231745.1 Danaus eresimus
TACAATATATATATATATTGTAAATTATATTAAATAATTTTGTCTTTCACAGAATATATTTTTTTGATCCGGTCGCTTTTAAGCCGGATACTGAGAAGAATTGCACAGTTTCCGTCGATTCGGTCCATATTAATAGGGACTTTTGAAAACGATTAATGTGCGTATAATGTTACCACTTCAATAGGGATGCACAACCTGAGATAAAAAGTCGGAGAACATTCTTCATTTTTAATCCCTTGAATAAAAAAAAGAAATCTTATGTGTAACTTTTTTGCTTAAAAATTGTAATATAAAAAATACTTTTTTTGGTTTCCAAAACTGTTGAATGATAAAAAGTCGCATAAATAACTCCGGTTAGAAAAATCTAATCTTAAGTTAGTAATTTTCTTGCGTTATACCATAGACAAGACGATTACTTGGCGACAGGGCCTATTAATGGTGACCGCGCGGCAAACTTCTTTAAACATGCCCTTAAACAACATAATAAACATGTTATAGCCAGACTTCTTCCGCTCAAAAGTTATGTTTCATCAACTCCGGAATGATATATTACATTTAGCAAATGAGACTGTAAGCAAAAAAAATGGTTTTCTATAAGAATTTGATCGATGTAAAATATTATTCATATTCTTTTAATCTGAGCTTGAAACTTAAAAAAAATTTTTTTTTTCGCAGAAAAATTTCGTACGCTCGTAAATAAGGTTAAGAAAAAAATCAATTTAAAGCTAACGAATATAATATAGTTCTTAGAAATATGACAAAATTTCCTTACATCCACCGCACGGATTTAAGCGATGCTAATACTTCGTTTGTGAATGCTGGCGCCGGTATCCGGCCGGTCCAATATCGCATATCTTAATAAACTGAGGGTCGGCAAAACAGTCATCGATACACGTCCAAAACTTGATAAGCTTTATTCACTGATAATACCAACCGAAAAGGGCTATTTTCCGCTGACGTGTTAACTTAAATCGAGCCATACTTTAACTCTCCACTTATGGCCGGTCATTTGTCAGGAAACAAAAGGTATTTCAAAAAAAATAGAATAAGCTCCGTCTCAATCAGGGAACAGGATATTCCCACCGACGTGATTGTTTGTCTGGTTTGTGATATTAATTATGCCTACGAGGTAGTAACGTGTTCATTTTCTTAAATACTAAACGATTTTTAATTCCATATGAACCGTTCGCTTCCACTTTTTATTTAACTCAGACGATAAGTATCGTACCAAACAATTCTTATAAACAACAAATTATGCATTCGGATTATTTGTTTCATTTTATAAATCAGAGATAAATACATTCATTAGCATATTTTTACATGTTGTGAAAATTTAAACCGTTTTCATTAATGTTACTTCTTCCTATTTAAAGAGTCAGCCAAATGATTCTGTTTTTTTTTAAAGCAACGGACCAAGAATGGTTTGATGTTTTAATATTACACAAATTAAAACGAATTAAATGTAAAATTTCAAATACAAATATAAAGTAGTAATTACGGATATCTAAATAAATGTATTTTATGCTTTGAGAGCATTACTACCCAAGGTGTGACAATTACGTTAAAAGTGTGAATACATATATACTTGATGGTAAAATGTTTTCTGTATGTGTAATTCGTTACAAACTTGCATATTTGACGCGAACTGAGGAATTATAATGTTGGAGGAGTCATTTAGTGTCGGCACCTCAAACCGCGGTCGGCGGCGAAATTCGGCAGCGATTTGCGCACGCGTCTCTGAACCAGGTGTTACACACCGTTTATTTACAAATAAACATCCTACATATGATCTAAATATTTTTCAACGTTATCTTTTACTTTTACGACTGTTATCATTTCTATAGTGGATAGTTTTAGTCACCAGATAATTAGTTCGATATCAGTACTCAAAATAAAGAATGGAGTCTTGAAAATATTCTAAATCGTAACACTGTCGTGACCTTTCGCACAGACATAAATATCAAAACAACTTTGTATAGTTATGTTTTATGTTGCGACAGTTATTTGTCGTCGATAACAGAGACGCTTTACATATGAATAAATGTTACATAACTCATTTTATGTGTTCTGTAAGCGGCCGTAGATACGACAAACAAATAAACAAGCAATTTGTAAAACATTCTCAATTTAATACCACATTATAGAATCTGATTCCCAATAAAGATACAATATAGTTATGAAGCTTGGGAGCGATCGATATCCTCAGTGCACACGGTCGTCCAAAGACGAATCAAACGCGGAGGGAATCGGACGGGCGTGTTGTAGAGGCATAGTGGCGTGCGTCAATCAGGGCATATCGATGTCCAGGGCCGGTAGCTGTTCGGCAGAGCTATAGTACGGGCCGCGGTTCGGCGCCCCTGCCACGTGGGTGGCCGCTGCGGGTGGCCCCGAGCTGGGTGGCCCCGCACACACACGCCGCCTCACCAACACATGCCACGCGCAAATAAACACAATAATCAACTAACGATACTTTACTCCGTCACCGGATAGAGTAATCGCTCGGAGGTTATTGCGAGATCACAGAGAGACACGAGCTACTCCAGGGAAGCGTCTACAGAGCATCAAAACTGCCCCCAATCACCAATAATCTGATGCCCAATATCACTTATAAAACTCTTATTCCTGTTACCAATAAATTTATTGATTCATAAGATGTAGGTACATGTTTAAAAAAACAACTGTCAAAAAAACTATACAAAATATTATAATTTACATTAAATAAAAAAACAGTCACCATAATAAATAAAAAAAAATTACTCATGACAACGAACAGTGTCAATGTTGAACGATGCAAAAATATGTCGAAATAAAGACAAACAAATTTCATTAGAACTAAATAAGCCGAAAATAGTTATTATTACTTTCATAAAATAAACTTAACCATAATCGGCTTCCAGAAACAGCTACAGCAGTGAAATTAAAGTACTTTTGTCCATTTCAATGTTGAATCATACACTCAAAATTATTATGTGTGTATTGTTCCCAGCATATTTTACGAGCAGTAGCTTCCTTCAGCAACGAGCAGCCGATACAATGACCCAGTAGTATCATACGAAATGATACTTAAAACACTTAAAACATTTTGTCGAGATTCATCAGAGCACGGTCGAGCATTTTTTTTTTTTTGGCGAAAACAAAAATTACATACAAATACCTTGTATATTAACATGCATTTGGACAACTATATACTTATGCTCATAATCAATATGTCCTTAGAATACAAATAATTAATATTAAATTTATTATTACGCCGCAAAACGTTTTATTGCGAGACACTCAATATCACACATTTTATTTTATAGAATCAATTCTCGCTGCATCCATGACACAGACTGTGTAACGATGATAACGAATAAATGATGACAATTTGAGCCAAGTGATGAATGTGATGAGAATTATATTTGTATGATCTGGTTGTAAAAAGATGATATCACGATTGAAAATATATTTATTGGAGGGTACTATCAATAAACCCACAGAATATTAGACCTATAACATTATGATGTTTTGTTGTTAAAATACCTTTATATTACTCCAACAGATGGCTCTAAACCGTCTCATTGGCACATTCATTCATAAAGCAAACATCAAATAATGATCACTTATTATATATAAACGAGTATTCGGGCGTATTATAAAAGGCATATCAATTTGTCATAAACAATAACAGCGGCCTTTAAAATAAGAGCCATTGTAGTTGCTTAGGTCAAAGACGGTAATAAATCATAAAAATAATGAAAAAAAATTGTTTAGAAATCTCAGTTAGCTGTCATACCTGACTTAAGGCAATATTTTTTTGCAGGATTCGATCCTATGTCTTGGAAGACCTGACCTTAAGTGTTATACATCATAAACCTGATCATAGGCCATGTAAATCTTTTTGGCTCGTCAATTATATAAAACCATGTTATCTATGACGATTTCTCAATATAAAACACATATATTTAGCTAGTGTCCCCTTTGCTGAACAAAAAAAAAATACACACTATGACAATCTGCTGTTCTTACCATTAATTGTGCAATTATATTAGAACTTTAGCGTATATATCATTCCACCATGAGTAGGCTTTACTAGCTATATATTTACTTGACTAGACTTAGAATTCTTGTTTGTGGTTACCAAACCATTTTTATCATAGGTTCAAGAAAGACCAGTTTTATAGAAAAGCTTACAAGAATCAATTATATAATTTACATTTAATTTCTCTTTAAACCTAAAAGCAATTATTAATACGTTTCCCCAAAAAATATTAGAAGCAGAACAAATAGTACCGTGTATAAAGAGAAAAAAAACTCCCACCCACAAAACGCACCACACCTGACGAACCGAAAAGTAATTAATAAAAATGATAGAGATATAAAGTGTACTAAAAATAATACGGAATTTGAATATCGAAAGTAATATACATTAATTTTTATGAGCATCAATACAAGCGGATATTTTTCAAAAGATATTTCGGCTTCTCATATTTTAATCTTTTATTAAATCTGAAAAAAATATTGGTATTCGGAAACCAATTTTAGAAAGAACTTTATCAAATACAAAATCAAAATTTCTTCAACCTCAACAACAAAAACAAATTTAACTCCAGCTTTTAGATGTCAGTTAAAAATAAAACACATACTTTAATAAAACGTACATTAACAGATTTTTTAATATAAAGTTCAATAAAATATAATTATAATATCTGTACGATTTGCTACTGGCTGGAAAATACACTTTTGACTATTAAATAGTTTGTAGCTTTTAAAGCTATGTTCAAATTTTATAAAAAAACTACTATCACACGTGCTATAGGACTCATAACTCAAAGCTTAGAAAACAGACGATCATAAAAACAATTAAATTTGACCGCTTTAACATAAAAGGCAGTAACATAACCAATCCTAGAGCAATTAAGGCTACTAACGGCAGAAAGGATATCGGTGGTAGGTATGGATGGTACGTGAGCGGCAGTCACCGAGGGTGCTGACTGCTGCGGCCATTATATTTATTCTACGAACATATACACATTATAATTAATTGTATGGAACTGCATTTTAATAGTATTAAATTAACATAACATGATCAAAAGCACTTTGTATTCCTTTTGTTATGTCGTTTTGGAGGTTTATTCTATTTTAAATGTTTCCTTTACCATTATCACAGACACTCATTCTTATCCGTTTATTTTGTCGAAGTTTATTTTTCTAGAAACCGAATATAGCTACTAGAATTATCAAAATTACAACACAACCAATACAAATGACAAAAAATCATTAACTTTGATACCTAATGGCATTTAAATTTAAAATTATAACCAAAAAAAAAAAACAAACGTCTCCCGAGAACATAATGTAAGTGCTAAGACAGGTAATAAAATTAAGCAGTCCCATGACAATATGAATCACGGTATACGACTGTTGTAAATAATCTGTGAGCATTAAGAAAAAAATCTTAATTTTCTAATTAGTCTTATAAGAATATAAAACTTTAGTATGGTAATTATCATGCGGAGATATTGCTATACATTATGGCATATTAACGACTTAACTCGGACTGTGGGCTCCGTATAATTGAATGTTTAAGACAATATTTACAACTTTATTTATACGTTTCATTTAATTTTACTATTAAATATTTCTCATATTTTACGCGTTCCTTGAAACTTCTATGAGCATAGTTTGAATAATAAATACATTTTATACAGGCTGTATAGACCCACCGTCATTGGATCACGTATGTTTTTCAAAACAAATTATTCAGATTCAAAAATAATATACATATTAGCTGGTAGACTTCTTTATTTATATCTTTTAATTATAACGACAACTTAATGAAATCGGTTTTGTACTTTAAATGCGTAAAAAGTTGTTTATAATTTTTTCCTTACCAAGTTATTGTTTTTATTAATGTATATATAATATTTAATATAATATAATAATTATACATCACACTAAAAGTAATAATCTCCTATGTTATTATCTTAAAACCATAGAATTTCAGTTAAATAATATAAATACCTTAATTAATTATCAAATAAATTCAAGTACTCATATAATTAGATAAATATTTATGGATACCGTAATTTAAATAATTCATATAACCCCAAGGCGACTATTAGATTCAATTGTGGATATTCATGACGTGCCTACTCTACATTCAAATAGATTCTTTTGTGTTCGTAAAATACAAGAACATATTCACAAAAACAATCAGTGAGAATATAATGCAAACTTAATATGTATAACATCTCAGAAGTATAGCAATCGACTTGGGTGGCCGCTGTCATTTCACCGGCGCATTATAATCAATTTGTACGGCCAGCCTGCGCCCGCGCACCCTCAGCAATATGCCTGATAGATAGCTTTCGTCACAGAACCCCTCCCCCGATTCTATTAAATTCTTTTTGTCACACATGACACATGAAAATAAATGTCGGAGTGATGTAACATTATTTGTAATTTTTATATTTGACAGGTTTATTACGACACCGCGTATTATTAAGATACGGCGTCCTTTGATGTTTCGACTAAACTTTAATTATAAAAATAAATAATCAGGCGAAAATAGAAAGAAAAATATCATAGTGGAATAGAGTGGAATATACGACCACCCACATCGGCAGAATGTTGCGGCTTAGCTATGGTTGAGTTTACAAACAATGCAGAACCTAGTGTGGGATGACTCAATTAGTACGATAAAGGAGATAATAGAAGACACAATGGGCCGTAAATAGAGACGGACGGCAGACGTCACTAGGACTCATTGGAATGAACGTATAGTTATATTTATTTACGACTTAGAAATTCTTATCTATCATTGTTTAAAATAAACTAAAATATTTCATGGAAATGCTAGCATTACATGCGATTTTTATAAGTTAATAAAATGACTTTACAATTAAGAGGAACGAATACAAAGTAAACGATACAGTTAATCAATCATCAACGCGCTGCGACGAAAAAGTGTATATTAAAGTTAAAGCAGGATGTTCCCAGATAGATTTTGGTAGTTTTTGTCATTCTGTCATGGTGGCATTCCGCGCCTGAACAAACTTCGCCTCGAGCGCGACATCGATAATTCACTCTTCAATACAATGAAAACAGCCCGGCCTCCGTTAACAATCAATTAAAATTCTGCAACAACTAAGTATACATTTTTTTTATTTACGTAAGTTAAAGTCAATAATACAAGTCCTTTGGCAACATATACTCCGCCATATTTGTTTTCTATTCCATTCAATTAATTGTAGTATACGGCTCGTTGTATTAAAAATACAAAAAAATGGTTACAACAACCATGACTCATAATATAAAAGTGACCTATCACTGTCAAGTTCATAATATATATCTATATATGCATATATATATATAAATATGTTTATAAGTTATTTTGTACAATGGAAACAAACCCACGAGACAGATATCCGTGACGCCGTACCGTGCTTCCTGATTCAATTGCAGCGTTGTTAATGTTCGTGATATTATTTACATAGTTCAGTTAGTGCCCTTAGGCTAGCGCCAACTCCCAGGACGAATTCTATTCAAAGAGAAGATGTTTTTTTATTGAATTGGTCGTAAACACTGTTTAGAGACGCTCAGGGACGGTTTTAACATCTATTGGATGATGATTTAATGGTCCAGTATCGATTATGTTATTGGTTTTGTTTAGTTTTGGTCTGATTTCAAAGAAGTTTAATATTTCTCAAGGGAAACTAACATAATACATACTTGGATTTTACATTCATTATCCTTAGCGTATTGAAAATTAGAGAGCACCTAAATACGAATTATCTTAATCTCCTTTATGTTAGTTCTTCAAAATACAAAAAACAGCTT
This sequence comes from Danaus eresimus, assembly GCA_018231745.1. Classification (NCBI taxonomy): domain Eukaryota; kingdom Metazoa; phylum Arthropoda; class Insecta; order Lepidoptera; family Nymphalidae; genus Danaus; species Danaus eresimus. The sequence continues at coordinate 7,822 of DVQP01002212.1, forward strand.
TTGTACAACAAGTAGCTTCTATGTAGTCGATATATTAGCTGAGATTAAGGCTTAAGTCATTATAAGCTGTGGCGTTCGAGTGCACTTTTCTTTAAGAAGACAAGTATTGCGTTTATGCTGTCGACGTTTGCTGTCATCGGTTTTCGAGATTATAAAAAATGTCAGCACAAGTAGTGTGGGACTGTGGTGTGGTGTGGTGTGTTTGCGCAGACAGTTATCGGGCGCTTGTTACCTCGAGTGGCGAAGGATAAACAACGATCTTAATTCGTTGACACTGGAATTGCTAAGCTTCTCTATGGTTTTGCATTGTTAACTTTCAGGGTTACCATAATATGATCATTCTTAAGGATATCATTGAAAAATTACATACATACATTGATATAAAAACATTAATAGAAAATACATATACCTTTTATAAATTATCTATTATAATTTTGACGTTATATCGTAATGTAAGTTGTATTATTTATTATATAATTTTAAAGCAAAGCTCAATGATTTATTTCCCGGATGAGGTCTCAAATTAAATAACATAATATGGTCTCCACATCACATTGTATGAACATGGAGTGCAATGATTGCTCAGGACTCATACGGTAGCTGTTTGCGCTGCCTCTGCTACCTGTGCTACACTCTACCTGCAACCTTCGCCGGCCCTAAGCAATGCAAACATGCTTATCATTCCATAAAAATATAAATTTCTCAGGCAACAGATGGTAAAAGATCAAGAATTCAAACATAATAAAGATAGTATACTTGTTTCTGAACGAATCCTTTCAATGTAAGCTCCAATTTGACTTTTACAAGACCGCAAGTTGGTCAACGGTAACATAAATCATGAGGAGACATTTTAAAGGCGAAAAAAGTTACACATGTCCGAGTCGTGTTGTGGGACTAATTTCTAAAAGGGATTAAAGTTGTTTTTATATTTTTGAGAAACAACGAATTGCCACCCACGTCGAACGCCAGACACGTCTCATGAAAGGAAAAATAATATCATCAAGAGTTAGTCTGAATGAGCCATTGAATGCTCTCAGTTCGATGAAGGTACTCGAGCTTTATTCAGTGCTTTGAATAAAACTTAAAACCTGCATAAGTGGAGGTAAAGTAGATATCACACGTACTTTTTTAACTGTAATGTAATTTATTACACTTTTTTCTTTGTATTAATTAGCAAATAGTTATTAATTTCATCCTAATAGACTGATATGAGGTGACTTATTTAAAAAAATTGTGACCGTTGCGAATTTGACACTTTCCGAACAGCTCATCAAGGTTTTGTAAGTTAATCTTATAATTTAGGTATAACAGCCTTAACACTTGTATAATTTACTTTACCAGTCTCGACAAAAATTAACAATTTTTTTGCCTGTCTTAATTCTATTTTCTCAAATGAGTGTTCATAGCTCATTTACTAACTTTACATCAACAGATCATTATAACTCAAAATAAAAGCAAAATTCTTTATCAAACCATCGTTATTTTATAAAACACATCAGAAAGAAAAGGAAATAAAAAATGTCTTATCAATTGAAATAAAATATACCTGACTTTACTCAAACTCATACGTCAGTGAACGATAAAAATTCTCGACATTATTTACGATACTTAATAACTTAATATTCCTTACTCTATAAACAAAACATGATGGCTTGTTCCTATCACGATCGTGATATCAATTCGTAAAATAAATAAAAGGTCGCTCTGAGTTTTGTAATCAAAACGCGAACGACTAGGTGTACCTAAATAATAAGCAGATAGCCGCCTTATATGTATTTAGGAATAGTCGTCTTGGGTGGTCTGTTGTGAGTTGGGAACTGGCAGACAGAATAAGGCCGAGATTTGTAAGATATTGCGTACGCTCCGCTAGTATTGGAATAGATAGCGATTATTTATCTCGCGTCATATCGGATCTAGTGCAGCCGGCCGTCTGTCAAATCTCAGTGCGTCGCCTCGATACATTTTAAACGTCATGAATCTTACGCAGTGTCATTATGAGCCAATAATATGACAAGGCTTTTATTGCTTGAAATTAATAATTATTCTACGCCGTACGAGTTATATATAATAACTATTTTCCATTATCTAGTCTAATTGGGAATTCAATAAGTATTTCGTGCGTATGCTGTACATATATATGTCTTATTATGTATAATTTATCCACAAACATATTTCCGTTGTTATAAATTCTGGTATAATATAGGCATTTGAAATCTAGGCATCAGGTTGGCTCGAACACTACGACTTGGGGAGCAGCAACGTCGCGACAAGTTTTCAAATCAGAACGTAGGCTAGAAATGAATGCATGTATTGTGAGCATAAAATATGCATACAATGTCCATGATCACGTACGTCGTACGAAACCTAGCAGTTTCGCCCACTCGGAATTACGTGAATAAATACAACTCAGAGAGCTGGAAATATTTTAGCATAACGAAGCTAGCTTATTGAGACTATTGTATATTATTTTGAGAATATACTTAATAGACATTGAAGTCACAATTGTAATGATATAAATATTTAGAACCAAAGGTGTAAATAACTTACTAAAATAAAAAGACGAATCACAATATATCTATTATATACATTAAAGGAAAAACCATTGTATAATTAAAAAGTTCTGCATATTTACACAATCTATTGTTTTAGTAAACTTCCTTAACGCCCATTGATAGGTTAGTTACCTCTGATTATAGGGTACAGATTCTGCGGTATCTTCACGGGCTCTCAGTCTAAATCCTTCAATACAAAGCCTACACCGATGACCTTCCGAGAAGCGGCTGCCAACAATGTTAGCGGACGACCACCCTCGCAGACAATTGTTGGAGCTGAGCTTTGTTAAAGACACTTGACGCCTTTATTTCGTTTTAACAATACAAATTAAGTCATTTTGCATTATAAATAATTTTCTAAGAAGACGTTGGCAGTGTTTGTGTTATAAGATACCTACGCGTGAAATGCTATTTGCTATCTCACACTTAATAATACCAATGATTTCTGTAAATAAGTTTTCGAATAGTTCCCTTTCAATGGTTCCCGTTTTAGGTGTCATAAAGCCATTGAATGAAAACAATGGTCCAAATCAAAAACCTTTTATATATATTATTCTGTTAACGTGTAGTGTTGCCTAGTGACTGGCCACGGAACGTTGGAGTCTTTGGGATAAGGTGAACAATGTTGCGAATTCGATGAACGAACTAAATTGGCAGGACAATTGTCACGGACGTAAAAGTCGCGTGAACTGCATAATAAGCGTTGTATGCCGTCACACCGAGACTACAGAGATCGGCTTTAATCCTAGGTCATCGATCAGACACATAAACTCGCTTCTTATAATTATCTTTATGATATTTTATAACTTATGCTATGAAAAAGTTTTCAATTAAATTCTGTACATTTTATAAGTACAATGCATTTCTTGCTATAATATTTTATATCAGATTTTTTATGGAAATTACAACAGTCATCCTCAAATGAAGCGAGCATTCAATCATACAGGGTTCACTATTATTTTATTTCTGTCTGTTGAACTAAATATTATTTATGGCATTAATATAAAGTAGAATCATTCAGTACGTATTAGGGCTGACAGGCAATCGTTTAATCCTTTCATTGGTACAGAATTGAATCGACTGCGCGAGCGCGGTGGCCCGCAATGACTCACGCCATGAACTGTCAGCTTCTACCTTCGTCAGGCAAGATAAAACATTAATAAGAATCACTCGCTTTACACTTTTGCACCAGCAGGCTATTATTCATTAACATAATGGAAATAATTAAAGAATTGCCCCTTAATGAAAAGTAAATCGGTTTTACACTACGAGAAATACAGTTTTCCATACGATAATGCAGTGCAATTCAAAAGTGTTATTAATTGTACGCTTTTCTCTCCATATTAATCACCTCGTGTGAAGAGCCTGAGCACGTCAATACAGTATCGGCTTTAGAATTAGGAACGTAAGTATAAGCTGGCTACCGCACACTTGGGCGCGCGTCCCGCGAACCTAATTCATCAACGCTGATTGATTGCAACTGTCAAAAGCGTAATGGCGGCGAATGGCGGCCATATTTGAACCAATGAATGCATATTACCAAGTATTAATGTACGTTATTGATGAGCTCGCGCAAGTTTATGCTCAGTTATTAGATGTGTAATTTATTAAATGTTAACCTAAGCGTTAAAATGTTTTTTGTGCAGGTTTGTATAACTAACGAGATTACGATCCTCCCAGCGATGCATCGGGGACTGTGGTTAGTTTTTTTTTTAATTCGTTATGCGGATGAGAATTCGTAAATAATGAGCGTGTTCTATGATAATTATCTTTTACTTAATACATACTTATAATCTTGTTTATAGGCGTATCTTTTAAATGAAATCATCAAATTATTTTGATCGACCTTACTTTGTTTTAATTGTAAACAGTCCTTCGTAATAATCCGACCGAACACAATATGTTACAAAATAATCGGAGAAATATAAAATATTTTTAGAGGTAATAAAATATATGAAAACTTCATCAAGTCTATACAACTTTATTGACAATTTCAATAGGAAATGTAAGAAACAAACACAACTAGTACATCCGAAAAAAAAAAGTAACTACGAATAACTCGCACAGTTAAATGTATCAACACTTTCTAAATATTCAGCACATCAAGAGTCACAATTAAATTCGATCCACTAGTCAACTAATTTATTTACATACATGATAGTTGATATATAATTTGGGTTAACCCAACGCAGACGCATTACTAGACAGTAATAAAATTGATCTAACGTATAGCTGTATGTATTTAAATATAAATAAATAAAAGTAAAGACGTGAAACCAACACAATATTTATTTACAACTACACTAGGAGCCTGGTATCACATTGAGATTGACGTCTTCTATAAGTATGTAGCGGTAGAATGGTATGAACCCGTGGCCGCCGTCGGAACGTCTGAAAACAAAAACAAAATAATCTATTGCTTTGTATGACACGTCACATGTGTCAAATAATGTGACTTAAAATTTCGCGGGAAAATTACGGCCAATTTTTTTTCCATTTTGCTGTTTTTGCTGTGTTGGTACGTATGAATATATTTATTCCAAGTATACCATCTATTTAATTTTAACTTTCTAGTTAGTACATGAAAGAAATGAATCCAATAATTTGAATTCAGTGTCAAGAAAAATAATTAAATGTTCAAAACCACTTTAATTGGATATATATATATATATATATATATCCAATTAAAAAAATCCAATCCAATTAAAAAAATTAAA
>DVQP01002213.1:0-13090 GCA_018231745.1 Danaus eresimus
ACGAGACTTTTAATGAAAATATTAAGATTTTACGAAAATAATTATAAATTAAATCTAATCAAATGTTTATATATAAATGAGTGCAATTTCAATTTTTTATATATCAGATAAAGGTTTTCTTTTTTCATTAAAATTGTAGATCAACAAAACGCATATTTTCATGTTTGTTTTGTTTACAATGGACAAATTTATCCATGTTATTAATCAGATATAATAAAATCATTATTATTAAATTATTTCAAGGACGTAAGAAGTAGACAATTAATTAAATATTACAATGTATCAATAACGGGTTGCTTTTATAAGACGTGTTGCAGAAGCTGCGACGACGCTAAAATGTACTTACTGGGATGTACATTTGTACCTAGTAGCAGATGGCAGCTTCAATAATCAGCAGCGTCTTTATCGCTTCGTCATTATTTTAGTAACAAGTAATATACTGGTAATATCCGATACCATAAAACGTATGCATCTGTCTGAAATATATACATACTATTGATGAGAGAGATATAACTATTGATGGATAGATTTGAATCCGTAATAAATAAGCTATAAGCGAATGGATATTCTAATGATTATAAGAAGAAATAGCCAGTGGACTGTTTAAAGTGTTACTTTTTTTTATAAGTAAAGAAATATATCGACTTACCTAAATGTTCATCGCTTTATATCTTGAATTGGACCACAAAACAAAATCCTTAAAATTACTAGGGCTATAAGTAGCGGGAATTGAAGTACCCTCACCTCCCTCGTTACCTCACGGATATACATACATTTATGTAAATAAGTTTATTTAAATATAAAATTATATTTGGTGCCGAAATTTTAAAAGTGCGATGTTACAAAAATGTTACGTCACTTAAAATGTATATTATTTTTGCTATTTAAAACTTTGTGGGTATATGAAATGTAGTACAGAAAAATACTGTCAATGTTAATATAACAACGTTTTAAGAGGGAAGGAGAAACAAAGGTATAAGCAAAAATTTATAATAAGATTTAGACCTATCCTTCAAAATAAATGCGGGAGCATCATCCACCACGCCGCCTCACAAGGCATACCTTTTTAAGAATTGATTTTGTACATACAAAGGTAATGTTAGTAAATATTACATTAAATGAATATAAAATATCTTTGAGGGCTAAATACTAAATATATTTTTCTACAGTTCTTTCCATATTAACTATAACACATTATTAAATGACCCCCTTGTATTTTAAGTTAAAAAAAAAACATTTAAAAAGATATTTAATTTTAATATAAAAACTTATGCCTAATAAATATATAAGTATATAAAAAACAAAATAACGGCAGCACGCTTTTTCGAAAGAAAATTTACATAATATTATACATTTTGATAATCAGTTTGTAAATTTTCAACAAACTAGTCCGAACTAAAACGACATTAGATAAAGCAACACATTCATTTCAAAATACTAAAGTTGAAAGTAAAATCAACACTAACATATAGCACTAAAAGAGATCAGGACTATTATTTTTTCGTTTGTTTCAAAATCTGAAAACGTAATCCGTCCTCATTATATGAATATTCACTCACGTACATTCTTTTAAATAACATAAATAAAATTGAAACGTCATTTGTTATTCTACAATCTTAACAGGATCTAAACCACTTAAAATAACTTTCGATAGTAAAGTTAGCGAACGTGCCGGAACATAGTACAGAAGTAATTAAATCCAAAACAAAAGTAATTACAGTTGAACTTTATTCCAAGTTTAAAACATTTCTAACGCCCTAAAACACTCAGAATCAGTCCCTTTAAAAACCTTAACGGCACGTGACCAATTAGACGAATAAGTGTTCATATTGATTCAAGGTAAGTTTGAAATGCTTTTGCTTTCTAAATTGTTTGTATTTCATAATCAAAACCACCTTGTTTTTGATAAAACATATTTTATATTGGTTATATTTTTTTCAGTTATTTCCACAAAATGTTTCTTTTATGGTGATAAAATTATTAGCATTTTGAAACACAAGTAAAACTGAAATACAAGAGTGAACGTTTTAAATTCTACAAGGCACACATTTAAAAAAAAAACAGTTGGATCGAATTCATTAAAACCTGAAAAAACATTTATTCACAATATTCAGATATAGAATTTTTTTCTTGTTTTTATTGTCAGAGTAATGTACGTTGTATACTGCATACTTCTGAGAAGTACATCCAATTAGTACAATTGGGGTGTTTTAATAAGAAATCGTACGTGACATTGCTTGATTTCTGTTTTATTATAGATAATAAACAAACATATTTTATAGAATACACTTATGAAAAAAAGCATAGATTCTGAATTGAAAAAAAAAAATACGATAAATTGTACAGGACTTTTTTACCATAACATATCACACTAATTCCACACTCATTCGAGTTACAACTTTAAACCATTGGTCATTACTGTGATAAAGTCAAACAAATATTAGTAATATTTCTATGATTTAACAACAATTCTATTAAATTTAGACCCATGTTTTATTCAATTTGTTATAAAGGAGACTCTGATGTAGTTATATTATCGAAGACAAAGTTCGAACAGTGGCTAGTAATTTAATAAAGTCGAAGCTCCCCTGATCGGAATCTGTTCTGTCAGTTTGTCTGCAACTCCGCTACATATTAGAAATACATGTAGCATGAATTTAAACGAGAAAAAAACTAATCATTTTCTTCATAACATTATATGTTGAAGTGAATACGAAATTGCAGCCTTAATTAAAACTTATTAAAGACTATTAAAATTAGTAAATCGTTTTTTTTTTCTTCGTTTTAAACATAAAAATTTACGTACACATATGCATGTATTATTTTTATTATTATTATTGTATTATTGCAGTGAAAAATAACTAAGTTAATATTTTCTAACGTTGAGTTTGTATGTTGTTCTTGGGAATATTAAAAATTGCTTCTCTTAAATTCTCAGAATGTTATTTTTCTTTATTTTAATGTAAATCCTTGTTTATTTATCATTCAAACTATTAAATACTTAACGTATAAATCCTCATGTCACAATTAAATAACTTGCCACCATACTATTACTATATACTAACAGTTTGACAGTCACTAGTCGGAATTAATATAATGTTTGTTCTGCTTTGTTCTTGCTACTTTTTTTTGACATTTAAATGGTTAGTTTTGATAACTCATGTGAATTGTCGCTTACTTTTTCTTGTATCCCTTTAACCTAAACAATGTTACAAAATATAATAACAATATAAATTTAAATCAATACTGAACAGCACTTTCTATCTTTATAAAATTAAGAAAAATGTCAACAGCGCGTATTTTATATTTGGTAGTTATAAAATTTAAAGCAAGTTAAAAAAATCCATAGAGAAAAAAATTATATTTATAACGTCCAAAAAAGACTTAAGGAAAACGCTGCCTAAAATTATAAACCAATTTATCAAATCCCTTTTCTTCTCGTTAACCTCCATCAATCTATTCGAGTTGGCCAAATGTTTGTAAAACATTGGCCATAATCCAAATGAGTGACAGGTAATCCAAATAAAATACAGACTCCTGGTTTGTGAAGAACCCTTTCTTTATTTTGGATGGATTCAATACAAGAGAATTAGCGTTTTATGTAATAGAAGATATTTTTGTCGGGTAGCTTCTTACAATATTTTTTTTAATTAAATTCCGCCACAATGTTACCTATCATTTAATTTATTTATTAATATTTAGTGCATTTTGGGTTTTAGAAAGCGAAAGATCAGTTTTTGTGGGTGTGATTTTAAAAGACGAAAATCTAAATATAATACGTCATGATTTTACAATGAAAATATAGCGTCTTTTGAGCGAGCCCATTCATCAATACAATTTTTTTTAATGCTTTCTTCATGAAAATTTGATAGGATATAATTTCGATGGTCTTTTTATAGATTTTTAATAAAGTTTCGTGGTTGTGGATATCGTGGTGGCCTGGAGGTTTAAGGCCCGCCTCTCATGCATGAGGGCGCGGTTTCGAAAACTGGCAAGTACTAATGTGATTTTCCCTAGTTATAATATGTACTTTTTAAAAGTATTTAGACACCACTGACAGACTCTGAAGTAAAACATCGTGAGGAAACCTGGACTTATAATTTAAAATTTTAAGTTTAAAATCGTCAACCCGTTTTGAGCAAGCGTGGTGATGCTCAAATCCTCTTCTCTCCTTTTTGCCTTTGCTCAGCAGTGGGCTCTGATAGGCTGATGGTGATGATCAGGAATAAAATTTATTAGTTAGTCGTATTACTTCTTTTATTTAAATAAATATTATATTATTGGATTGTATACGCAATATTCTTTTCCCTTAGAGTGGAGCTAATACAAATTGCTACCATATTTTTTACGTACGTGAGCAACTATCAGGCCATCAGGCGACATTGACCAACCATTGACGCTTACATTTGCCGATTTACTAACAGATACCGTTTGGCTTAAAGCCTTCGGACGTAAAGTGTTTTTTTTTATTTATAAACTGATGGTAACCTTATTTAAAGGTCAAATAAATGGTGTTTCATTCTAACTATAAATGACCATATAATTACTCTATACATATATAATAACAACATACTCGTTCTAATGTTTCTATTGGATTTCAATAAAATTATTTCATTATTCTTGAAAGACTTAGTACATTAAAAACTTTACACCAAAAGGGGTTGGATGAATTAAACAGCAATATTTTTTAATCCCAACGGAGTTAAGAAGTAATATTTCTACCTCTGCGATAAATAACAAGATTTCGGTTTAAGATTTCCTTTAAGATTACCGGATTGATAAAACTTCGGACGTAAAAAAGGTTGGATCGAATGAAATACATTTTATACGAATATTGTTGAAATAAATTTTCAATACCAAAATTTTGATCAATTTTAACTATTACAACCTTATTGTAAAAGGGCATTCTTAATTAACAAGAAAAATTGAAACGAAATATTATTAAAACATGCATATGTGTTTTCCATTGCAGAGTTCTTGCAGTTCCCCTTACATATTTTTAATATTTTAGGGTGATTATGACGAAGGGGTAACTCAAAGGTAAGAGGTTATCTTCGCGTATAAACAATATATCTCGCTCCTTGTTTCTTTTCGAAAGACGATGACATATTGATTTTCTTAACAGATGCTAAGTCCGTTAGTCGTTCATATTCATACGAGCTATTTTTTAACTATTGTGACTTGTTGTTTAATAACGATTTAACATTGTGGTAATATTAAGCTTGAGTTGAGCTTAAGCTAAGATAATATTTCGTTGCTGGTTGAGACTGTAAAACAACTAAAAAGCGATATTCTAATAACTATAGATTGGGAAATACATTCGTTAATTCATATTAATTTCAATATAACTTATAATTGCTTTCATAGTTTAACCTCAACAAATTAACAACATAGTATTTTTGAGAATTATGCATACATTAACTTTAACAATATGCTTATAACAAGATAAATTGTCTACAGAATTAAATCGTATCATCGAAGCAAAAACATTAATAGGATTGTTTTACATAAATCCCATTTCACAGACAGATTGAAAGATTAATGAATAAAACAGTACATTAAGGGCACTCAAATTACCCTAACCGCGGTTCCAATGTAACTGAGTGGATTTAGGATTTACTAAATAAATAGGTGTCTGACTCACAGTGGAATGAATAGCAATACGTCAGTGGAGACGATTGGACGGTTAGCGATAAGGATTAGTGACGTGACATAAATCTATCGGCATTATTAAAATATAAAACATCTCTATTAATTTCATACAAGCCAAACAATATACGACATCCTATGGAACATCGACAAAAGCATTTTATACAATCACATCAGAAATTTTGAATACGTGTCAATAAGTATTATTAAAACTTTTCCATAACTAACATCCCTCGAAAATCATTATAATATGAATACATATTAAGTGAGGAGGTTGTCTTAAATTCATAAACAAAATAGAAGCCATTATAATATCAGTTATAATAAAAGCCTAACCTTTATTGAACCTTTCACCTTTTTACAAAAACTGAAGCTATTTTAATCAACATAAAAGTCTTTATTTCGATACACCCACGTATCAGTATAGAATAATAAACATCATTATGAATATAACAATTAAATTAACATAGATAAAAACTTTAACATCCCTACATTATACAGAGCAGAACCGACTAATTTTATTGGTCGGATTTTGTGGGATACGATAATATACACGGAATATCTGTTATTTCTTCTTCAAGATTCTGCGGAGTCAGTTAGATAACAATTTGAAACAAACCCATCTTATTTGTAATATCCGTCTGTTACAGATTTGAAACTGAATGGCAGAGAATGTAATGAGGCTTAATAAATTATGTGGGACCCTCATAAATAGGTACATACATTTTTCTTTTCGTCTATGGGTGTATTTTATTCAAATTAAAGTATACTATAAAAGAAATCTAACAATTTAAAATTTATTTCTTGTGTGTGTTTATGGGCGTGTATCTAACACATCAACACACACGTACACAAATAAATAAAATTTATTGGAAGACATTTTTAGTGCTTGCGTGTATCGTATTATTTTGTGCAAGATCTGACGACAAGGGGCCCGAGGTTAAAAAGACGTAATAATAAAGATGTATAAAAGGGATGATAACAAAAATGTAAAGAACACCAGGACTGTAATGAATCACTCTTAATATAAATTTCACAAAGCTCGATAATGGTTCCAAAATCCTTACAAAATAAAACATTATATACTAATGTTATGAATCATTTTCTTCTAAAAGCGCTCTATTCATGTTCGCGGCGTAAAATTTTCTACTTCACGCTTTCATTCTGTAGCGTATTCTTTTTAGTATTTTAAAAGTAACATTTATTTAGCATTCATGTTTCTTGTAATTTGAAAAGTATGAATTTATGAAAATTTTAGTGAAATTTGAAATATGAGATAAGATATGAAAAATAATAATACAATATACATTCTTAGTAAGCTATTAGTATTGGAACGTAATATCTATTTTTATTTTAAAATTATATCCATAATAAACTATAAAACGACGGGTCATTACAAAAACGTAGCAACTATGAATGATAGGTTATAAGAAAAAGGTAATCGACCAAAAAGTCAATTCATCAGATTCAATGGTCTTTTCCAAAATATTAATGATGCCAAGTAACGCACATTACAATAAGGGACAATTCCAGTGTAAATTAATTCAATGTATAAAATAAAAAAGTACAAAAAAAAACATTCCTGTCCATATTATTTTTTTCGCATAAAAGTTTAGATGGAATTTCTAAAAGGAAACATTAATATCTTGGGAGTGTAAAAGACCCCGCTAATTACATTTACTGTTAATACCAAACTCGACACAAACACAATTCGAGTTAAAAGTTTTTGTTGATTCACAAATCTGCTCTGAAAAAAAAAAAAACTAAAATTATTCTCTTATTTTTCGATTTCTGACGTCTCAGATATAAAATTCAAGCATTTGATCTTTTGTAGCATTACCGTATTTCATAAATATTTTATCATCACTTAAATTTTTTGTAACTTCATATTATTTTCTATTTTATATTATTATAATTTAAAAAATAGTCTCAAACAAGTAGGCCCGAAGCTTTAGCTGGAATACCCAAAAAAAAAACAAAAGTATATTTCGTGTTTCATAATTCTCAAACAAAAACAAATTCCCCTCATAACTCATTTTAATGTAGAGCCTAATTAACTCACTTTTAACCCTTAAAGATGTGAATTGTGAATAGGAAGATGAGTCATTTACAGCCTAGCCGCTTACCCAACTTGAAACATCAATTTTAATACTCTTGCTTGTTTTTAAGTCAACCTTAAATTGTGCTAGGGTTACGCTAATTCAATATAAATCATATTGTTTTGATCGCCATGTTTTTACACAAAAAAAAATCCATCGGAAGATAATTTATTTTTTTTGCATCTTTATGAAAAATGTCTGTTTAATCAAAATCAAATAGGAGTGCCTATTTTGATTATATTTAGTTTAGAACATTTATGTGTGTATTGTAGAAGATTAAATCATGTTAATCATTTGTAATCAGATTAAAATGATTTAAAGAGGAAGTAAAACAATAAAAAAAGGTTGAAAATAATCTGGGCTTAAAAGAAAGGAAGTTACGGAACAAAATACACCAGCTATTTATTGAAAGAAATGAACAGAAATTCTTTGGAAAAATCAGAATGAGAAAACTTGTGGAAACTCGCGAAGGCGTGTCAGTGACATGTCCGTTGAACTCGATAGCTTTTCTTTGCCGACTTTCGCTCGGATGTACTTTGTTCCTGACTATATAACTTTTCTCTTTTCCATAATTATTTCTATTTTTGTACTTTTTTACACAGGACATTATTGTAAAGTGCATAATTTTTTTATTCTTTCACCAATTTTTAAAATATAAGAAATTTCTCAATCGAATTCAAAAGTATGCTCTCTTGTGTTCTATTCTTATTTCACTATTTATTTGAGTTTTTATAGAATTTATAGTAATCAATTTCTTAAAATTTTTAAAGATTATATTAAAAGGATTTTTTCAAACTATTCACATGAACTTAATAAATGAATGAATTATAAAAAAATGATTCATTATAATTGTATTCATAATTAAAATTAAAAATAGTAGACACTTAAAATAGAAAACAGAGGGATTTTATTACGTACTATCAATTATATTATGAAGAGCCTTTTATCATACACTACATTTTATGTCTGAGAATTATCACAAATTGATATGCATTTTCCATAATAGCAGGATTATTGAATACCGTGTCCAAACATGGATTGGCTAAATATAGTTAACGCAATTCAATTAACAACAAAGTACATAAAATACATTGTTTTTAATCAGCTAATTTTAATTAAAACTTTATATTATAAAATATAAAGTCTATTTTACTGTTACAATCTTAATCGTTTTAAATTTGTTCAATCAAGAATGTTAACTATGAAAATAAATTAAGCACTTTATTCGTTTCATGTGGATTTACTGTTTTATCTTAATTTGTTTTAGATTACAGTGATGTTTTAATATTTTTAACGTTTATCGATTTACAGCCTGAATGAAGTCAAGCCACGGATTTAATAGTCTCATTAATAATGATGTTGGTACAAAACAAGTAAATAATATTGAACATGATAAAAAAAAATGGATGTATTAGAAATAACAAAAACGTCACAGTTACGTTTTATTATAAAAACAAAAATAAGCCTCATAAATTTGTCCTATCTTTTCTTTCGAACCTTAGCATAAAATTTCATTCATATTCCTGTAGTTTATTTAAGAATGAAATTATACACAAATTATCTCTTTCACGATATTATTAGGATAGTGTCGTCACTTGAGAACAAAACATTGGAAGACATAAAACGCAACAATTGAACAAATAAATCTCTAGCCGACTGCAGATTGGTCGCATCAGCATATTTGTCGTACCGTGAATGCAATTTACAACAGATTTACTTGATGTATTGACCAATTTCCTTTACTGTGCTATTCTGTGAAGTAATACGATTAAAATTGCACGAAATAATATTTTGCGAAATATAAACTGATGAGGTAATGTAAAAGCAATCAGGACTCTATTAATAAATAAGTGAATTACGTAAGAACATACATTTTAATAAGCGTTTATGAATTAACGTCTTTAAACTATAGTTACAAAATGATCATTTAGTTTGGTTTGAAATTTAAAACAGTTGATAGAGTAAAAATACAATGAAAGTTAATGCTATTGTAAGTTAAAAGAGCATTAAATTGAATAATATATATATATGATACCTTTTAATCAATAGTAAAGTTCGATTCAAAAGCCCATAAATAATTCGAAGAGTTCCTATTATTAGAGCAATCCACGCATACGAATATCAGAATAGTGCCTTCCATAAACGAGCATCAAATTTAAATGGTATCTGGGAGCTTATTCTTGTAGTGTACGACTGTATCTTTACTCTTAATTCAAATGATTTTTCTCATTTAACAAAGGAGACATATATTATACAATACATATAGTAGTATTAGTGTTATTAATTTAAACACATTATGATGCTAAAAAATAATAATTAGCAAGTCTTTATCTCGTATAAGACATTGAAATAGATGAAATTTTTAAGAATTCGACACGAAACTGCCTCATTTAAATAAAATGCTTGTATTACCATTCAAAGCTCTTCTAATATATCGCGCTGTAACAGAATATACCCCCAATTTATGTCTGGTAACGGTGGAATCCCTGAATTATTGAACTGATCGCGATGTGCTGTAAATATCATTGTTAACACTCCACGTTGAGACACCAATTCCGGAATCGATTATATCTGTCATTCCGCTTTGTCTAGCCGTTTTAGTAACACTGTTACTTAAAATATCACATAATTATATAAATCTAGCTCGCCGAAAATATATTTTTGCACAAGACATATATGTTTCATGCCATCAACAACATTATTTATGTCAAGAGATATATTTTCTTTTTGCAAAAGCAAGCGCTTGTTAAGTAAAAATGATGGTTTAATATTTGAACAAAGGAAATAATATAAAATATTTCCTAAATCGGGATTTCTTGGAACGAACAATATGATGTTGTTTGTGTGTATACATGTACCGTGCGTATAACATGTATGATCAAGATGGAGTAAGTTAATATAATAGTAAATAAGAGTGGAAGATAGGAGAAATTTATTTTAATAAAAACAAAGCTGGGTTTAGTGCACAGGAAAAGTGACACTTTAAGTGATTTCGTTAGCTCTTTTTTGTATAACATCTAAAGTTTTATTCTGAATATCACCGGGACAGTTTTTATCGTCGTTGCTTATTTCTTTTAAAACAATAACAAGTAATTTTTTTCCATAAATTTGCAATTCTATTCAATTATTTAGTTTCATTAAAATATATTAGAAGGACTAACATATCAAATGTGTCCAAAGTTTTAAAACAAAATAATTTTGGAAGAGTGTAACTAAGCAAAAAGAAAATGTTGAGGATTTCATGTTGTTGAACCCCCTTTAACCAATATTTATCACTATCTCATCAGACAGCTCTCAGATAACGTTTAATTGTTTTGAACATTGAATTCGGGTCTTTGATCACAAAACTGAAACAAAGACAAAGAATCTATAATAGATACGTGTACCTTAAGAAACTTTAAGATATTTTTTTTATAAATTGTCAGTTTTGTAGTATTTATAATGTAACGCCGCTATGTCCATAAAGAAAAAGAGCCATACAAACTATGCAAAATCCATCTAATAGATGCGTGGAATCAATTTCCATCAGATTTAACACTTTATTATATTTCAGAAGAATCTCAGATATTACTTCTCAAGATGTCTCAAATTACTTACCTTGAGAGATCTCGAACTATCAAAACAAAGATCTGACTAAAGAAAACTACTAGCATCTAGATTCAATACAAAAATCTGTGATGTAAAGATACAAAATTTCATGCTTTGCCAAAAATCTGATCTTTATTTTGAAAAATGGTTTAATTTCCTGTCACGACATTGATGACCTCTTGACGAAAGTGGGACTCTAACTGCAAACTTAATTAGTGGAGTGTTTATGGACATCTCAAAACGAAGTTTAAAATGTATTTTACCTAATATTTATAATCAGGGTGCCGCTATGCAAATGTATATTTAACGAAATTAAAAGAGCTGCTTCAAAACGCAGACCCAATTTAAAAAAATAGACTTGGGATCATGAATAGGTTATATTAAAAATGATTACAATTTTAGAATATCATAGTGGATTTACAAAATTTATTTAGTCATCTATTTGTGGTCCCTCAGAGAAACAATTACCGTTAGACCAGAAAGACTAGCTTATAGGAGAGATCATCATGGTTCAAAAACAAATTGTTACATTCTCCGCTTTCGGTTCCCATATATATATAATACTTTTGCCTCACTTACATATTATTAGACATACATTGTCTCTTTGACATATAAGGTAATTGATAAAAGACAATAATGACGTAATTGGAGGCTTGAAAATCATTTAAGTTTTTTTAAATTACGGCAGGATAGTGCTACCTACTAACATTTTTACCGTTAGAAGGTGGAAACATAGCTTTATGTAGTGAACATACTATCTACTCGTAATTGTTAGAGACAGCCTATCACTCCATTTTTGTAGACACTCAAATTATAATATAAAGAAACACAACTACAATATAAAGAAACACAGACGCGAGCAAACTTTTCCAATCCTTTGCTGCGTGTTTTAGGAAAAAGTAAAAGTACCGCTTCGACCAGTTGCGAAGGTCTGCAACTAAAGGATTGAGGCCAACTTAAGACTGGTTGTCCTCCGATGAAATGATGTTTATTTAAATATTTTATTATTGTTCATTTAAATAGGCGGACATAAAAGGATTCTCATTTAAATAACATTACAGGGGATTACAAATTGATGAAATGTATTTGGGATAAAATGAATACGATTTCAACCATTATGTGATTCACAGAAAAACAAATAGACCTTATGACTAAAGCAAATAAATCGGTTTTGGTTCGCAGTCACCAGAGGCCGTTATTAAATAAACATGATTTTCAGTTCACTGAATGAAATTTATCCAATGAATTGGTTAATAAAAAATCGGAAATTTTTATAAGTTGGACTTATTAATAGACAGGGACGGTGGAATTTATATTGAAGTAAATATTTTGATTAGCTGAACCAAATTGTTTAAACCTATAAATATTTTATCATTAGCTTCTAATAGAAATCGTGCATAAATAGTTATATTTAATTTATAATACTATTTAATAATAAACCATTTTACTTCAAATATTTAAACAGTGCTGATATTAATTGGAAATGAAAACGAAAAAAATTCTACAATAACTCCATTTTGAATGTGATTTCCATTCAAGGACATAGAGCGCTTTTGAAAAATTTGTACTAAAAGTAGTATAAATAACTTTTAAAACAATATTTGCTTCATAAACGTTAAACTTAATAATATTTTCTCACTGAATTTATATCATAAACCTGGTAATATAGTTTTCCGGTGTAATTGTACTATTTGAGGTAAAAGACGTTGAAATGCTGCTTCGAAAATGCAATTATTATATATATATATATATAA
>DVQP01002214.1:0-13088 GCA_018231745.1 Danaus eresimus
CGCCGTATCTCAGCCCGGCTCAGAGACTATTAACCTACATTCCCTAATACGTTTGTATCTAGATTCTTCCTGTGCGTAATTTATTTATATAAAATATATTTAATTCTAAATCAGATACAAGTCGATATAAAGTTTTTGCTAAGAGATAGCAAACATAACAAATTTAATTTAATGTTTTTTTTTGCCCCGTTTAGTCCAGCTCATACATGGTCGCGTCTCGTCATCTATCGACAATATCATCACTGTATCATCGGACGTCTACTCCCCCCAGCTCTCCCCCGCCGCTTCCCTCCCCGGCCTCCTCACACTGATATGATAACAGACCATTTAATATTTATAGCCATTGACGCTAAGCCCACCATCTTAATGGATACCAGTCGAGTTTATCTGCTTTAATACGTCGTTATATTTATTTGAAGCACGCGGTCTCATTACGAAGAATGTACATAACTAATTCGAATTGACTTGTAACGTGAAGTGAAACAAACGGCTGGTGGAGGAGAGTCGTGGCGCGACAGGAGACGAGAGCACTCCAACACGGAGAGCGTGAAACTACGAATAATTCACACGCGAGCCCTATAAATACTCCCCCCACCACCCACCCCCCGGAATATTTATCACGCCACCCAGGAAATACCCGCACGTACTTCCACTGAGCATCCGAAGCCAGCGACATCCGCTGATAACAGCATCTCAAGCCCCAACACCGCGCCATCAGTCTATATGCGACACACTACACACTATCTTAATGCAACACATTTACTACGCCATTTTGTTATTTCATTAAACTCATATTCCCATAAGGATGTGCGAATGTTGCCAGTTAGAATTAATATTTATGTATGTATATAAATATATATATTTTTATAAAATCTCAAAATAAAAATAAACCGGTTGATAACGAGATGTATATCATTATATTGTTCCGATGTTCGTTTTATTGATAATGATGTCTCGTACTTAATGACTCATTATACATGTTTAATATAAAAACAACAACGCATTATATAGAATGGGTCTTGTGTTGCCATCAATTAAAATACAGAAAGACTTATTTATAAGGAATGACGTCATAAAAAATCATATTAAAAAAAAGTACTTATTATACCTCATGGCGATATCGCGGCATTATTTCCTATAATATTATTGTCCATACTAGCTGTTATCCGATACATGAGTGAAGTTCTCTTTTCATACGGTTTATTATAAAAAACCGGTCAAGTGTGAGATCGCACACAAAAGGACTCGCCGTACGGTTTTTAAACTCGAGCAATCAATTTCGTTGTATTATGTCTATGGAATTTCGTTATTTATATAATAACACTTGTTTAAATCCTCTTGCTATGTAAAAGAATTTATCTTATCCATTCCATAATATATTTATGATTGTCGACTTACATAAATCTGACTTAAGCCTAGAGTCATTTGTCGATGATAATTTTATTTTTTTATCTTTTTATTATTTATTTATTTTATACTTATTCGAAATGTCGCAATCCTAACCTGTGACGTGATCTTAAAGTATAATTAAACATCCATATTTATTCTTAATCACCCACGCATTGTATAACAGCATAGATCAACCCACTACCCCAGTACCCACTCGAGGTTTGCTAAACATTTATTGGTGGAGTTGTCGTAAACTAACCGACTAACAAATAACTTTAAAACGAACGAACCATAAAATATAAATGAATTTTATTTTTATTGCATACCTATCGATATATCCATCTAACTACTTTAAAATTTATGCGCAATTATATTCGTGTATTAGGTCATAAAAAATATAAATGCTGAAGCAGGAGACTTAGCGTTTTATTCTTGTGGTTCTTTTTTCAAATTAAGTTTTTGTTTTTTATCACTAACTCGGCGCCCGATTTTGAAAATAGAACAACGAATACGATGTTTATAAAAATTCACGTAATTGTATTTGTTTTTAAACGACGCTGTGATTTTTATACAATATTTGACATATAATGAAAAATGTAACTTAAAATATATAAAAATAGTTATTGTTATAAATTGTATTGAATATCCGATGCTTAACACGCTCGTTGAACAATGCTCGAACGCATTAGCGGATACAAACCCTTCTTAGAACTTTTACAGATTAACCACTCGAAACTAATTCTGTGGGTTTGAAAAATGACGTCACTCCGTTGTTATGGTCGTGATTGTTTCTTGTTATTTATGATTCAGCCAGTTATAATAGTTTACTATTTAGATACAACAGTTTCCTTATATCGGACATTGTTTAATTGATGTTGAACTAATAAAAACAAATTAATAGATAATATTTATATCGATGTTTTTCGAATGGTGAGGTTTTAATTTTATATTAATTAATTTAATTGTTCTATGTTAATGTCACATTGGCTGTGAACATGAGAACACAATCTTGAGAACAGACTATATCCGCCCGTACCTATACCGTGGCGCGTACCTCTTCTAAGTTGTCTGAGTAATGGCTGTCTTAAGTTACAGCAGAACTCGGTTTTGTTGTCTCAGCTTGTTCCGGCGAGCGGCCATGATTTACACATTCAATATTCGCTCACTTATATTTTTTGTAATTCGAAGGACCCTCCATGGAGCATGAGTACGTTTATATTAAATTTGGTCTAATATCTTTATAGATGTTTGTTTGTTTGTTCTGTATCATTACAAAGGGGAAGGAAGGCTCATATAATTATGTATGATATGTATGTAGCTGTAATGTTAGTGTTTTGCGGTTCGCGCTAGTTGTTCTGCGTGTCAATTAGCGGTTTCCATTTAATGAATGCACGCGCACCGGATACCGGTAAGGAGATTATTCGAAGGTTAGCGTTATTATTTGTAATGAATAATAAATTATTAGCGGCCCGGCGATATCGATCGTTTGTTAGTGATGTAGGTTAAGTGGTTATCGTTCAGTTTAAAGAAACCGTTCACAATAAAACGATAAATTAGAACACAATCCGTGCTACTCTCTGCCGGCTGTCGGCCTGGAGGGTCGCCCCCTAATTTTTTGTGGGTAACGTACTCGGTGACACCTCGCGGCTCGCGGGTCAAGTGCGGCTGAGGGGCGAGGGGCGAGGGGGTGCGGGGGATTCGAGAATGCGAGGGTGCGGGGAGGGTGCTAATTCCGAGCGCGTGACCGCACCCCCCCTCGCCTCGCCGTTTTCCCGCCGGATTTGCGTTCATACAGTAAAATAAAAAGGGCGATTTGGCGCCCTCGGTTGCCGCTGCCCGATTAGCGGCGCCCGGGGAAATTAAAAGTATTTTATTCCAACATTTATTCCCTTTTTTTTATTATTTGTGTTGTATAATGCGAGCGTGTTGCGGCCTGTCCGACACATCGGTTGTATGACGTATTACGGAATATATTGATAGACGGGTCCAACGTCGCCAGTCGCCAGTCGCCAGTCACATAAACCGATTACCGACTATTAAATTAGATAAGTATTATTTTGTTGACGCGTTTTATTGGTTTACAGGAAACTAATTATTGCAGTACTGTTACATGAACACTCGCTTTTTTATCATGTTTTCTTTTAATTTATTATATTGTATGTAATAATGTGATTAATTACTTATTGATTTTAAAACGATACATAAACAACCGTGAGTGTAGGTTTAGAATAAAACCTCAATTAAACTAATAACCTATGAAATAGCCAACTTAATTTAGGTATTCCTGATTTTATTTCAATCAGTAACGCATTATAACGTAGCTATAAGTTAAGCTGATGTATTGTTAGTGTATTAAGATCGTTAGCTCCCCAGCCTGAAGCCTCCCCTCTGTCATCTGAACTCTTCTGTTTCTTCTCATTCATCCCGCGCTCCGTCTTATCAAACTCAGAAGATTATGCGAAGGTCGTTTCGCTTCCCGTCATATTATTGTGGCGTACAATCTGGGGCGTGTATATATTTCTAATGAATATTCAATGACTGTTTATTGATAATTGTTATACTCATTATTGATACATTGCGGTTGCTCGTTTTAAACGATTATTTTTATATTACATGTTAATATGACGTAGATATATATGTTATGATAATATAAATATATATAGATTTGTATCGATGAAAGCAATCATGTAATGTGTATATATATTCCGAGGTAATCTAAATTTATCCTCATATAATAATAAAAAATATTATAATTTAAATTTTAATGTATGTATGTATAATTTTGCGACAGTAGATCCCGTGAAGGGTATTATATAAATCTGTTAAAACACCGACATCACTTTAACAAGTCTAATAAGCAAATAGATGCCGCTATCAGGGCTGGCCCTTTAGCGCCTCACATAAAGGGGACCCTCTAATATTTCCGGCCCTGCAAACGATCCCTTCCTTTCATACAATCAAAAATACCTACAACTATACCTACACTTATAAACATGTAATGACAGGGATCCTTACGGGCAGGATCACTTTATTATCAACTTGCGACTTTTTTTTTAATTGTTACTTTACTAAATGTTTTGCATTAATACGAGTTGTATCTTAATTAACGTCACTAATCTCGTCCATCGCCGACACTCGATGACTGGCGTTATGATGCATGTACTACACTAAATTAATGTTCACTACATACAGTTATATAATATATTGGAGGTCGTGTTTATAACGGATACCCTATCGATGTGTCCCGACTCCCGTCCAACAAACAAATGACTAACACCTACCAAGAAATGTTTCATAAGCGGAGCGCGGTAGCAGAGTGCAGCGAGCAGCGAGCAGTGCTATCAAAACATGCTGCGGCGTGTCTTAGCACAACAGTTGACTTGGGACAGACGTACACACACGTACTGCATACACCGACCTTACGATACGGCGGGGGGTGGAGGGGGTGTGTGGTGAGGGGGGAGGGCGTGACGATAGCGTGCAGTTTGCACCGCAGCCTCTTCCGACGTTCGCCAACTCGGCCGTGTTCTTGGGAATCGTTTCAAATTCAACAGCCGCAGAGCAGTTTGCGAGCGACAATCCGCCTTATTGAAGAGGCTTACGGGCGATATTGACGTCCTCTGGATACCATAAGTCATTTCGAGAACGATCGCGGTCGCACGGGCTCCGCGGATGTCGACTCTGTCACATACCAGTAGAGTTGAATGTCGTGTGAAGGGTTGCTTATTAGCGAGCTGCTCGGGTGTGAGTGCGGAGGTGAGAAATACATTAGCGGTGCCGTCGCCCATTGGTCGCCCCTGGTGTGTTCACATCACTCAGTCCACGTGGACTCGCCGGGTCTCTCGTCTCGTTTTTTTCAGTGGCCGGCTCGCTATCCATCCCATTCTAATCTACAACGAAACGTGGAATGTCATGTCCGGAGTCGTTCAGAAAGTCGTGAGCGTGCATCGTGCTTCCAACTTGAAATATGCCATTAAAGGACACAAGTGTCGTCGGGCGTTATGCGACATTGTATTCAGTGGCTGGGTATTAAGGTCGACATTAGAAGCGGTCGTTCGCTTTGTTATGATCGTACGAGCGTCGCGTATTGATAAGCATTTTTAAGTCAATTAAGGTTGTAAGCTAAAGGCGGTTGTTGCTACATTTAAATTATCGTCCGGCATTCAAATAACGCCATTTTTTTCGTGTCGGCACGATTTTATTTATAGTTATGTGTTATGGTGAAGATAATAAGTCGGCGTGGGCGATATCATACATCCCATGTCTAATTCAACTACAGAACATTACTTATTCATTCACTTAGTAACGGGTATCGCTGTAGCCAGCAGTTTTCATAGATTTTAATCAATTTAAATGCCTTATATATTTTTTATTTAAATTCTGATATCGTAACTAAAACAATAATTACATTTCGTTTATAAATCTGAGTACATATTGTACGGTGAAAAGAGATATGTATACCTAAATTTCTATGTTACACGAAAGCACTGTTACCGTAAGAAGCCTATTAAAATAACATGTAGTAATAAAAAATCATATTTAAATATTTTTCAATTCACTTTTGTTTCAATGGTGTCGCAAGAGTTACTTGGTCATATTTATTAAAAATAATATAATCAACATAATGTCGCAAGTGTCATCTGTGATCATTTGAGAGATGTTAAATTTATCATTGATACGGCATCCATCTGGACTCACTACTGCCATCTAGTGAACTTTCATCAAAACTCATTCGTATTAGCACAAGGTGGCACTAAAGAGTAAATAGTAATAAAGTACAGTTAAAGATGTCGTGTAACAATATAACATCAAATAAAATTTTGTCTTTCCGTATAACATGTGACTTTTATAGAATTTAACTTATATTTTGAAATAGTTTAGTTTATCTTTAAAATTATGGTTTTATCACAAAAGCAATGCATTGAACGCTGATGACAGCTACACAATTGATACCTGACATTATTGTCATATGTCATTGTCAACTTACTATTAAAATGCTATTTTACTTTGGAAAGTTGTTGATGTTTTAATGAACTTCTCAATCTTAGTATAACTTAACTAAGAATGGTATTGTTTATTACAAAGTAGTAACATAAATATTACATTAGTAAGAATAGAGTAAATGAAATTTGAAAATACATTAAATAGACTTCAAGTTAAACTGTAACCGTCTTAAAGAGATACAAGGGGTAATAGTGATAGACAAGGATATATTTTCTCTTATATCAGATTGTTTGCGATCGTTGAATTAAAATGAGTCCAAAAGTGATACTACTGTTTAGTGGTAAAAGAAAGTGCGGCAAGGATTTTGTGACGGATCATTTAAAAGAGAAGTACGTATAAGAATTACTTAGATTCGATAAGTATTTATTTTATTTTTGAAGTTTTCCTGCAAGTTTAAACATTTTCAGACTTGATGGATTATGTGAAGTTATCAAAATATCCCAACCTATTAAGAGTCATTGGGCCAAGGAAAAAAATTTAAGTCTGAAAGACTTATTGAGTGATGGTGAATATAAAGAGTTGTTTAGATTAGAATTGATCAAATGGAGTGAAGAGATGAGAGATAAGGATTATGGATATTTTTGTAGAGCTGCTTGTCAAAATGGTAATATACTCAAATAATAAAACTCATGTTTTATGTATGAAAATATATACAAATTTGTCAATTGTGTATGCCTATTATTATAATCTTAGATAATAAAGTTGTAACTATGTAGCTAGAAACCTTTTAATAAGAGTCTCTTCCTATATTTTTATATAAAAATGCAAGTTATTGCATATAAATTAAATAGTCAGTACAGTTATATTGATTCATAAATTTTTATCATTATAAATACTTACATTATTATTTCATTTGTTCTTTTGTCATTTTCAATGTTACAGCTGCTGATAAACCAGTTTGGATTGTTAGTGATATAAGGCGGAAAACAGACATCAAATGGTTCAAAGAATCATATGGAGACTGCAGCTCTTTGAAGACAATTAGATTGACGGCAGATTTAGAGACAAGGGAACAAAGGGGTTATAAATTTGCAGCTGGTGTTGATGATGCAGAATCTGAGTGTGATTTAGATGACTTTAATGTATGGGACCTTGTTATAAACAATGGCAAGGACGGGGAAACCTTAGAACAACAGATGAAAAGTATTATGACATTGTTGCCAACCTTATAACATGTGGACATAGATTATTTTAGGTGTTGGTAGTTAACTCTTGTGTACTATGGAATGAAGAATTTTATAAATTATTTTTTATCTATGTTAATGTTATTGAAATACATAATTTATTGTTATAAAGATATGGAGATAACTATACTATTTCACCCCGTGTTGATCGGGTCTGATCCCATCTTTAAGGTAAAGACAAAATGTAGCTGATACCACTCATTTGCAGAAAAAAAAACATTGCCAAAACAGCCTGCTTAATTTAGTTGGTATAATCTGTATCTGTACATTTGATTTCAAAAAAACATAATTCAAATCAGGATGCAGCTCCCTTTTTGGTTCATATGAGTAATGATTGTGGACCTTCTGCCCATACTTCTCTTTGTCCCATAAAGTTTGGCCTTTTCTTACATCAAAATTACATGAAGGATATAGTTAAGGAAAATGTTTAGCATATTGGCTGTAATCTAGTGTTTGTTGAAATTGAATCATCTAATGCAGCTAATACTTTTCTAGTGGTTCCTGCTTTATCCAAATATATTACTATTATCCCTTCAATTTATTCTACCTATATGGGTATTATAAGAAATGTGCCAGTGCAGAGGTCACTAGAGAAGTGGTCACATCATTAGTAGTTCCCAAGGGTTTTAGTGCCGTTGTTAGAGCTCGTCATTTAAATAGAAAAACTACTGACAACAACACTACTGTTTGCACTCCTACTCCTACTAGTAGTATTCACGTTCTATGGCCAAAGGCTCCCTGATGCGGTTTTTTGCTTTCTTCTCTTCGAGTACAAAAATATAATTTACCTACTCTAGAAATCATGAAATGCTACAATCCTACCTGCCTTTAATTTTTCGGTATTCATAAAGATACTGACGCCAAATGTCCTGAACGTGCTAGACAAACGGCAATATAACTAGTGATGTCTTAAGAGAACATCTCTGATTCTGAAGTATCTGTTAGATTTTCTCAGGTGAGGCAATCCTTTGCAGATGTATTCCGCTCTTCCTCCTACAATTCCATTTCAAACCCCCCAAATTTTATCTCAAACATCCTCTCGTGCAATATCATCCTAATTCTGTTTCCTATCGTGAGAACCATTTTTCCTAAAAAACTGCTCCTGCTCCCGCATATAGTTCAGGCTATGACAGACAGACCCATAATTTAATAATTCACTCACCTCTTTCTTGTCTACTCTAATCTCTTAGATGTCCTCTTCTCTACAATCTCGTCTTAAATATAATTCCGCGCTTTAATGATTCACAATTGCCGAACCATATCATATCTAAACTTAGTCAGATTTTTAACACTATACAAAATGCCAAACATCCTTCAATGGAATTGTTACAGCATTCTTAACAAAACGTTATTATTTCGCCTATTAGTAATTACAACCCTTTTGCTTTGCTATTCAGGAGACATGGCTGGAGCCTGGCTCTTGTCTTGTTCTGTGGCTAAGATATTAGAGAATTTGATTAAAAATCGATTGGAATGGTTTGTGGTGAATAAAAATTTGTTAGCTAAATCTCAATCTGGTTTCCGCAAAAGATTTGGTACTATTGATAGCTTTAGCATAATTCTGATCGACATCCGCATTGCTTTTTCAAAAAATGAATGTTTGTTGGCGTTCCCTTAGATGTTTCCTCAACTTATGATAATGTTCTTCTCCCAATTCTCAGGCACAAAATGCTCCAGCTGAGTATTTCTGCGTAGATATTAAACATTATCCTCAGTTTTCTACATCTGTTTCCATTGGTTCTCCTAATTATAATTCTTCTCCTAGACAAGTATGGAAAGGGCTTCTTCAAGGCTCAGTCCTTAGCCCGTTGCTCTTTAGTATCTACACATTCGACTGAGAACTCTCAGTCAATGTTTTTTGTGAAGTGCTCCAATATGCTGATGACTTGGTTCTTTATGAGACCTTTTCTCGTCTCAACTCAAACATTAATAACCTTTAGTATTGGCACCATAATCATGGCTTATCTTTGTCTATTACTAAGCGCAAAGTGATCCTTCTTGCAGAATTATTCTAGTCATCTGTATTTCTTAGCGACATCAAAAATGTATGGTTAAGGATAAAGTTAGGTTTTTGGATTTAACCTGGAATCGAAGTTAAATTGTATTCATCATTTAAATGGTAATGAAAAAAGTGAGAATAATATGTTAAGGTTATATCTAGAAAAATTAACATTTTGCGTTCGCTTTCTAATGTTTTTTGTGACAGCCACCCCTTTACTCAAAATTATTTTTACAATTCTCTAATACGTAGTCACTTTTATTATGGATGCTTTCTTTTTGTTCCTTATATCAAATCTGCCTTGTGTATCTATGATAAAATCCAAGCTAAGCGCTTGAGAATAACTTGTGGGTCTATGAAATTTAATTAACGTTCTCCAGGTAGAATGTGGTGATGCTCATCTGTATCTTAGAAAACCATACTTATGTAACCGTTTTTTTTTATCTTAGAAAACCATACTTATGTAACCGTTTTTTTTTACATAAAAATCATACAATTATCTAAACACCCCCTCATCCCTAAATTGAACACCCTCTCTGATCTCATTCCGCCCAACAAGTTTTGGCCCCATAAAGACTATCCTTGTCTCTTCACTAGTTTAGTCAGATATCTACGTCTTCCTTGCCCCCTATTACACAGCCATATAGGGAACACTTTTTGACATTGCCTTTGATGTCTTTAAGTAATATCCTAAAAATTTTCTTGATTTTGGCTTTGATAAAAGTTCTCCTTTTGCAAACGTTCAATATCATAATAACGTAAAAGAGCATCGGTCTGATTGGATCTGCATTTACACGGGATGCCTCAAAAGTGAATGACCAGGGTAATGTGGGTGCTGTTGTTTTTATTCCAAATACAACATTATTCTGAGTATTCAATTTCCCTTCGAAATATCATTTTTCACTGCGGAGTCTATAACTATTTTGGAAGCATTAAGTTGTATCGAGTTCCATAAATTTAGCAAGTTCTTTTATTGTTAGTGATTCTTAAAGCAGCCTCCAGGTTTTTGCAAGGAACCCTTTTATATCAAAACATAACTATTCCTATATTATAAAAAGATTAGATAATCTCCGTTGTTATACTGATAATATCCAGATCATTCTTGCGTGGATCCCTGGCTACAGTGGCATTAATGGCAATGAAATCGTTGACTACTATGCGAATGATGCTACTGATACCGTTTGTACGGACCACTTCAGGGTTTATCGAAGTGTATTACTCCCCATTGTAATTGCAGCAATTTGTCTCATCCTGGACATAGTATTCGCTAAAAACGAGCTGTTCTTGATGGAAGTACTACGCAGATGTCCAAACCTGGATTCATATTCGTCCTTGGTTCTGTATATCAAAAAGTTACATAAACGAGTTACTTTCATGATATGAAGATAAAGGCTAGGACACGCATATACTTCTGGCTAAGCTTCACATAAAGAACAGCTCTCTCTTTGAGTGCGGTCTTGATGAAGGCTCCCCAGATTACATTTTTCTATCTGCCGATCCTTCCTCCCAATATCCCCCGTCCCATTGATTTCAAATCCTTACTCTCCTTTGTCAATGGTCCTTTTGTTTATAGTCTATGTTCATTAATTAACCAAAATAACAGCAATCTGTTCTATTCTCGTGTTCTTATGATGCTAAAATTCAGAAGTGGTTCGACAAGTGGATATAAAATATTAATTAATTTATAAACTATTGTTTGTATATTATTCGTCAACTAAACTATTGGAATCTAAAGAGGCAAAATACTATGGATTTATAATTTTCACAAGTTTCTATGACCCATGACCGCATTTTTAGACAATGTTCGGATGAGGTACAGTAATATTGTTTATGTGTTATTATTATTATTAGTTATTTTGCTCTAAATTTCTTAAGAATACAGGAATGACTTAGTGCAGGTTGCATATTCTGCCTCAAACATTTGAATGTTTTAGTGCTGTTGTGGACAAAATCATATTAAGTGTCAAAAGAAAAGATGTGCCTCAATTATAATGCCACAATTAGTTGTGAAATGAATCATGGTCTTAAAGGTTCACTGAAACTTAATGGTGCTAATTTGGCAGGATATTGTTATATGGTCTAGACTTTTCCCGCTACTTTGTTTGTATCCTCACTACTTTTTTATAGAACACCTTTATACCTTATTTCATATAAACCTACAGACCTTAATTAATATTTAAAACAGTATTATTTTTTCTTCTTTATGAAAATAAAACTTTTTCTGGTTATTGACTTGCTAATTTTTGAAACAATAGTTATGTGTTGACGTAATTTTTTACCTGTATAAGAATGTTGCTGTCAATTTTAAGAAACCCTCAATAAAAACATGTATAGTTATTTACTAGTTAGAAATATGGTTTTTAGTAATTAATGTACTAAGTGTTCAATGCTGTGAATCGTTTTAATTGCCAATAGATACTCTAAATTATAATTAAAATCCTTTAAACTTTAAATGATATATCACATGAATTATTTTTCTGATAATTTTGAACGCCTCAAACTTCTTATTCAGCCTTCTGATGGAAATGTCACGTCATTCTCATTGCGAGACGAAAAATGTCCGTCATTTTCAATGCAATTGTTTTAGAGATTTTCACATATTTTTATGACTATTTTCACTCGTTGAGATTCACACTTCTTTGATTGCTATCTCGTTTGTTCACTTTTTTGACTTCTTAGGTGTTATGGAGAGGAGTTTTTTTGTAATAATGAGCGTACATTACAAATAAAGGTATGTATGAATGTATTTTGGGTCCATCAAACATTGTTTTTGGAGTTTATCGGCAGCTAAACGTTAGATTAAGTTATTAACTTTGGCCGTGACACTAATTCTAAACTCAAAAATTTGGTCCAAAATCATTTTAGTCTTTAGTAACGATTGCAGCGGCCGACTCGGATATATTTGCTTCTTGAAAATTTACACGTCTCATTGTTTTGGGTCTTGATTGTATCTGGGAACAGCCTGTGTTAGATGTGGTATCTGTATCCAGTTTTGCCAAAATTAAAAATGTTAGGATGTCGAATGTATATTTATGCCCAGGCTTAACATTACAAATTTTTAGAGTCTAACTGTTGTATGAGACGAAATGATTGTGTTAGCAGGCTGTTCCTTAACAAACAAGACTCTTAGTTTTTTCTACGTTCTTCTGTTGTATTACAAAGCTCCTACGGTGGTTCACGAGCAACGATAGCCCATTACTAGATGGTCGTATTAATATAAAGAAATGAAACTAATTAATAATTAATGATTCTCGGTTTAGTCGATAATGGATTAATTCCCTGTCTAATAAATAGAATAGCAATATACCCGATACCGCAATATCAAACCTTACGACCTTCTTGTGAAGATTAAAAACTATTTTATTACAATAAATAAATAAAATATATATAAAGGCAGCAGGTAATAATGTTAACGACAGACGGAAGATAAAGGAAACGGTTTTATTAAAGGTAATATAATTAAAACTAAAAGTTACAACATATCGAATGTCTCTTAATGAGTAAATCATTAA
>DVQP01002215.1:0-13081 GCA_018231745.1 Danaus eresimus
ATAATATATGATGAAATTATGATATATAACTATATACATGCATACATCGGACAGATAATTAGATAATACAGACGACAAAATAATCTATCATTGTGTCTACTGCAAGCATGCTTCTTTAACCTGAACATTGACTGTTCAACGTCTTTCATTTATAACAGTGCCGATTACTTTTGTTCGAAAAATGTTTTTAGTATACTCGAAATATGATTTTCAACAGAAAATATTCGCCTTATGGATTTGTAAGCAACGGCAAAACCTTCGCGATAAAATTAACAAAAAACGAAGTCAAATTTTGGCAGATAGAATCTAGTGTTTGGAAAAGTTTAAACGTGTTAACTCATTGGAACTCCTTTAAAACTCCTTTTAAATAGATGTTGTATCGACCATTGACAGTTTACTTATTATTGATGAAATCTACTTAGGATCTTTGTAACATAAGAACTTTTATTATACAATAAAGAAGATCACTGATATTATTCTCACGTATTAGTGTACATTGCTTTCCGTTTGCTTTTAAAAGCGAAAATACGCTTTAGAAATAGGTGTATATTTTGTTATACAAGACGATTTAAAAAAAATATTATATTATAAAATCGATTCCACAATTATGATTATTATTAAAGAGCCTTACTGTTACCTGATCATGTTCAACAAATGTCTTTGCTAAACATTAGAGTACCTAACATGGCCCTACAACATTGTACTATCTACCAATTCCGAAATACTGTAGCCACAATGACTTCCACGATTACAGTATTTACTGTAACTCTCGGATATTAGGTTATTCATTATAGGAACTGAAATTAACCCGATGTTTTGATCGTTTATTATTTTTTAAATATTTTTTTTGTATTTTTATTAATACAATTTCGGTAAATTTAAGATTTGCCAATAAAAAATCACTTTTAATGATAATGCCACGAGCATTTAATTCATATTGTAAGTAAGTTTATAAATATGGTTAACGAATCCTTAAATAAAATAATCACATATACATCCTTTTTTCTCAGAAGCACAGTTAAGCTTGGAGCTGGTGATTGAGAATCAATTGTAACAATTAAAAATAAATGAACTATGTAGGGCGACACCGTTAAGATGGGTTCAGAGTAATCATTATTTATCTGTTGCTAGCTACCAGTGTTATTGAATTCACTTTCACATTACGTTATACCTCAGTTCAAACTGGAACTAGATTGACTAGAAGTGTTAGGTAAGTATGAAACCACTTTCAGAAACGGCTAGCGGCAAAAAAAAGCCATTTTCATATTAGTAAACCAACCACACAATGTTCAATATATCTCTTGATGATGTTATTGAGTTCATAAGTAAATATTCACAACTCACAGCTAGGAAACAGTCGTTGTTCATGGTAGCGAATCCGCCGGCCGTGAGCTGCAGCGGTCTCTGAGAGCGGGCTATCATCAGTACCAAGTATCTTCTCAACCTGACCGGCATACGTTCCCATTTACAGCACATGACGGCTTCAGAGACACGCTCTGCCTGGTCAATAGATTCTTTATAAATAAGAAAACATTTCAAAACTTCATTAATGTAAACTTCAATATTTGAGACGTCCACATGTCCAAAATCTCCTTTGAGTATAACATTTTCTAGCTATAGTTAGGGTATTTACACAGACACTAAACCATTATACAATCTTTATTACATTAAACAGCAGCTGAATCCAAGTTTTTATAGTGCGAATGTAGCCAATTATTGGCGACTTTACAACCATTTTGTAAAGGATTGTCGTCTGATTTTCAAATTTTAAAGAAAGATATAATAACGTAGACATTTCATTGGTTCTTATTTTTATGGGAGTACAATAATGCAAGAAGTAAATATAAAAGATTATTTAAGTAAAATAATTGTATATTTAAGAGTAATATATACTTGATGAGTCAACTCGCTGCTAGTGAAGCACTGCAGGGCGAGCTGAATAATCATAGCTCCGAAGAATGCTAGTGACGTCACTAAACTGAATGACTTTAAACTTGATGCGTCCCGCTAGAAAAAAAAAACAATTTAAAAACACTCGAAAAGGACTTACGTTGTCTCAAAATACAACCAATAAAACTGCTTAAACCTTCTTTATTTAATTCTATAACTTTGACTAATATCAAAATAATACCGTCTGATAACTGTTTTCTAGTATAACAGAAACAAAGCATGCCAAGCATTATTGTAAATTAGAGAGTATCGTTTATAATGTTAATTAACAATCTCACCGAAACTTGGACCATTACAGAACAAATCGCCGCCATGCTAGACAACAGTTGGGTCATAAACCCGTACGAATAGGTCGATGCGAATTTATCTACGCAACTGAAATGAAAAAGCTGAATGATGTTAGTTTAAAAACATTCTTTACCAGCAGACATATCGAATTCTTCAAAGGTAGGGTGGATTATGTTGATTCCGACTTGAAAAATGTAACGGTGTGACAATATTGAAGTGGTAATCCTTTGATATTGACTCGTGTTTTATTTGACTCCCCTTTGCTAATATCGGGATTATTACAGCTGGTTTTATTTTGTTGTAATTTTGCTCAATTTCATATCACTATGGCTATGACAAATTGTTAATAAAACTCCCTATCCTATAAGCTTCATTCCGTCCAAATATCATCGTCTGTTAGCAATAGAGAAAAAGTAATATATTATGAAAACAAAGTTTGTCTGGCGCGGGTTACGTTTTAAGTTAATTAACATCGTACTTTACAGTAATTTATAGGTCGTTCACTTTTAGTCACTTGTTTGCCAGAAGTTTTGTTGAAGTTGCACATTTTACTGTTTTCAAGTACCTACCTACGATTAAAACAAACATTGCTCTCGTTTAGCCGATGTTATAATAACTAATAAGCTATTATGTGGAAGAGAGACATTATTTATAATATCTTATACCTAACTATAAATAAGAATGTGATCAGTATCTTTCCTATTAGTCAAATAAAGCGACACAAAAGTAACATTTATGTGACTGGTGTAATATTCCCGTTGAATATTTGAAACATACAATACAGAGGAAGGAGATTAAGAATGCATCTCACCGGAATTTTTTTAATAAAACTCTATGCATATTTATGAAGAAGGAATGAAAGGGGATTAATTTATTGAATTATTCACATTTCGACCTTACGTATGTATTATGTACATTTTTAACGAAATACGTTATTTTCTCCGAAAGCTATAATATATAGACAAATCCAATTTATACAGATAATACAAAATTTGCAGTGACCGTTTGAAGGTTTACTTATTTGTCAAATAGAAGAAAGTGTATACATTTAATTATAAGAAGTTTCAGTCTAGTTTTTGTGCAATATATTTAGATACAAGTGTCATTAATATCAATAATCATGTTTGAATAACTATCGACATATGGATGTTACCTTATTAACATTTGATGCTGACGGAAACAACTTTTCAATGTGTTCTCTAAAGCGATCTCTATTTCTTGTTCCGTACAATAAGTTCTCACAATCATCTCACGCCTGCTCTCACCAACTGAGGCTTCATAGTTCAAGGAGATCGGGTCGTTGCTCTCGATTACACCTTTAATTAATTTATCCATAGTGCGATCGTAGGCTGTGGATATGGCTTCTTGCATGATAGAAAACTGAGTGCTCATGTGAAGAATCACTGAGCCGATAAATGTATCGACGGTCATCACTATATGCCCCGTCCAGAGCAAGCCTACGGTTTCCAGAAAAAAGGTAAGAATAAACGATGAATCGTTTTGATGGGACCAAGGGATGTAAATCGGCTGGGGCAGAGTACGAAAGGGCTTTAATGATGTGTCATTTAATTGGGCAACTTGAGCTTTCCAACGCAGATCCTGTATTATGCCATACACGTTCCCATTCCCTATAGTCATCCAGCCGAAAAATATGAACAAACCTGTAAAAATCCTAGTAATACGAACTGTTTTACGATTTTTCTCCTCGTTCTGATAGAACTGGTGTAAATCTATTTCTAAAGTACGTACAATGTGTTGGATTTGTTGATTCTTAAAGAAGAATATGTACAGCTTAATAATTGTTAGATCGTGAGTGACAACGAAAGACAGACTGAACATCAAACGATCGAGATCCTTATGACCGATGAAGGGATCCATTGACTCCAGTCCCACGAAACCAGCCACCCAAACAATCTCAGTCAGAATCGAATAGTACAAATACATCCCTGGGAAATTGTTAGTGTTGTTCTCTTCTGGTTGATGCCACCAACCCAAGCCAAGAAACCTCAGCAGAATAAAATGGACGGCGAAGAACCGCCTGCCTCTTGTTTTGCCTGTTTCTGGCATGACGTCACACTTCCGACACCTCGGAACTATTAAGACTTACAACACGTTATGTAGCTTTAAACTTTTGATTATATTATAAAGGAACACATTAAAAAGTAACACTAATTACACGTTCTAAACGTCAGAGGTTTGGAAGGTGTCGCCGACTGTCTTATAATAACATAGCATCAAAACGAATCAAAGGATATTAATTTCAATTATAGTGAAGAAAGTCTTTCGTCGTTTTTATAAAAATTATAATAGTTTTAAAACGATTTTTCAACACTTCGCAGCACCAGCGGAAGTCGATTCAATCGTGTGACATGCAAGCAATTGATTGATTCCTATTTGTTTATTCGTTCATATAAAATATTGCGAAGTGGACAAACAAGAGAAGCAAACAAACATTGAAAACGTTGAAAGTAATATACAATAGTCGTGTTTAGTAACTATACGCAGGTATAAATTATGTAATATTTTGTACCGTCTTTATCTATATATCATTACTCGATTAAATTTGTCGTAGTTTGAGTTATATATATATTAAAATTAATAGACTAGATCTTTATAATTTTATATAACAGACACAGGTTTGAACTGTCAACTTGAAGGGTGTTATTTGCCGTGAATGATTTATTATCTCTGGTCACAATCAATTAAATATTCGCCTTATACTACGGAAGTTTATTTGAGACGATTTTTCTTTATTCGTCTTTTTTTCTAGTATTCAAAGGTAAAAATTTTGTTCACCGCCAAAAACAAAAGGCTTTATGAAAATGTAAACTAAATTATTGATATTAAAGATCCCACAAAACTTTAACTTTTGAGCAATATTTGATAACTTAATATAATAAGTGTTTTCGAAAACGAGATACTTCTGAACTAATTTATATGAAAATAAAATTCCATGTAGGGAGAGATAGTAAAACCTTAATGTCATATATATATCAAAACCGTCGATTTTGAACTTTTCTGCTTCTATAAGATTATTATTAAATATAACCTGTCCCGCTTCAATAGAGCATTTAAATGTTTCGCATTATTATTTATTCCATATTCTTATTCAATCAAACAAGATGATCTACTTACGTACTTATATTACCTACATATAGGTAAAGAGGTATACATATAATTTTCAGAACAACTAGTGTATTGTTATTTTTTACTTTAAATTCCAAATAAAATGTAAACACAAAAATTCAATTTCAACCTTTTTACATTTCGAAATGATCGAAATACAACAATGTATTTATAGTTTATACATTACATTTAGTGCATAATAGGTATGTGGATTACCACGATTATACCATCTGCTCTATTGTTCTGGCACTACTAAAGTTCTTATACGACATAATAGATGACGCTTTGACAAACAAAAATACAAGCTTTTTATCTGAACGATAGATGGTGATAAAATAATGAGAAAATATCTAAAATAAATTATGAAATATCTTTTTGTTCATATAAAATCGATGATTGTATTTACAAAATGAGGGAATATATTTGAAAAAAAAATAATAATATTATTTAATTGAGTGTTGCCAGTATCGAATATGTAGGGACAGTTCTTTATTATCAAATATATAGATGTATTGACGTTGAAGCACTTCAAAGCGCTGAATACGCTTTATCGCTTGAAAATCGCGTGACAGTACGGAACGCTCTGTCATTCGTCTAATATCGTCAATATTCGTATTCGACACTTGTTTAAAGAACTGAAGAAATAACCTTAATGTTTTGTAAAATATGAATTACTCGCACAAATTAACATCGCCTGACGTTCATGGCTCATTCCGGTGGAGGGGATCAAAGAGTGTGGACGCTTTTGTGCTATTTACATTAAAAATGATTTCAAAATCTGAAAATTATAATTAAAGTTACAATACAAGGGAGAAAGCTATTTATTTACAAAACTCTCTTTCATATTATCAACTATAAAAACCATGTAGCTGCAAAGATTGCTAAGAAGAAACACGGTACATGAAATTTGCATCATTACATAAATATTAAAAAAGTATATTAAAATTGGTAAGTTAATAATAAATTAATTTATGTTTTGTTTAAAATTCGTGTCTAGTATTAAGTTAAAAAAAAAAACAATAAGAGAACTAATAAGTTAAAACTGTTCTTCAAAATTAAATATATGAATAATTTTACCAGGTGTTTGACCTCAAAATTTGTGAATTCTAAACACCGGACCATAGCGCGATACCATAATATATTTTTCTATTTTACCAAATGTTTGTTATAAAAAGAAGTATATGTTATAACCAAGAGATTTTTACTTAATACTTAACTTTTGAATCAGGTTTATTACTTTCTATGGATTAATTTTAAAATGTGGTTTAATGTGTCCTTAATTTTAAAAGTATATTTCTCAAGCCGTATCGTCTAAGACCTTAGCTTATTAAATTTTTATTAATTTGAAATGTCAAACAGATTTTATAAGTGTTAAAGAAAACTTAATATCTTTGTTCCTTAATTCATGGAACAAACATCAGTATAATAACGCATTTGTTTCAACCTTCTTGCTTTAATTTTTCTATTGATTGTAATTCGTTCGACACGCCTGTCAAGGAGGAGCACTCATATCAAGAACTTCTATATCAATGAATTCTATTTTTATTTATGATTTCAAGGACATTAAGTGACCAATGTCTGTTTACATGACCTGAAAGAATAAAAATTTTAAATGTATCATTTTACAAGCACGTGGCCTTTGAATATCAAGCGCGTATAACATAAGGAGATCCAAAATAACGTAAATATATTAATTTATTATACGAAAATATTATTTGAAAGATTTGTTTTTTGTGTTTAAAAATTTTTATTGACACCATTTTATATTTTCGTAATAATAATAGTTTGAGTTTGTGCATATCAGATTCATAGTCTGTTAGTCGGGACCCGCGTAAGATGCATTACAGTGTTGGATAACTTCATTACAGTAATTTTATACTAAAAACTAAGCTCTAAGTAACCTAGAGAACCACAATTTTACATACGGACAGTCTATATGTTTACCATAAGTTTCATTCGTCACACTGGTCACGGCGTTTTTAGTTTTTCTTACATGCCATAGTTTCTTCATAATGGTATTATTTAGATTATTGAATGAAAGTGTTATGATGTGTGTACGTACGAGTTCAGTTTGGACAGCGTCGCAGTCAGCCGCGAGCCGTAATACTTGACATATCTCGTAACGCGATCAAAACTATGTTGACCCCTTCAAGTCCTACAACACTAGGTCTGTTCTCTGTACGTTATGTTCATAAACGTCGGATAAATCAAATAAGGGGCAAATGTTATCGAGCCTATAAATAATACAATGAATTAAATCATTCACAGATAAATAAATGATACGTTGAGGATAAGTGTTTTATATACGAAATTAAAATTATAGAGTCGTCAAGAAATAATAAATATGCCAAGCAAATAAACGGCTTACAAGGTACTTACAATTCAGTGTACAGTAAATGAAAAAAAAGATAGCAATCTTTTTGATTCGAACTCTTTGCTGAAAAAAAAATATTAATTTAATTTGGGATGCTAATATCAAATCTATTTTCCTTCGTCAGTTCCTTGTTTTTTTTTATCTCATGTCAATAGGAAGTAAGCTTAACGCGTCGGGTACTGTTTTATCAATATTATTACGTTTCACATAACTTTACTTGATAAGTAGATGTTACTGATTACATCATCTTATTTGTTCTTTTGTAACATATAAAAACTATATTCAAGCAAAGGTTATATTATTTTCTGGTATGATTATTCGATTTCTAGTATATATATTATTTTCTTGTGTGATTATCCGATTGTGTCGGAATTAATGGTTTTAATTTTTTTTAATCTATTATGATAACCGCATATGGGAATCGATTGGAGCGTGTTTCAAAATCGAATTTAGTCACCGATGATGTTGTTTTGTTTACATAATATTAATTATTAGCTGACGTTTCATAATTTGATACTTTTGATATAACTAGTGTTGTTATTAACATCAAAAAACCGAACAATATGTGTGCTTACGATTTCTACAAGATTGCACCTATTCTGCTGTTGGTGTTATATTAAAATGTGTTGTTTTATATATCAATTATAAAAGACTTAATGAGATCTAAGATTTTTGCGAGTCATTTAAATGAAATTTATATATTTATGATTTACTACGCGATTTTTTATTACTTTAAAATTACATAATCCCGACGTTTCGGTAAATTTCCAGCAACCGTGATCGTGGGCAGACGAGATGTCTGTCAGTTGGTCCTGTTATATATAATTATTTATATATATAACAGGACCTATTTTAAATTAATAAAAAATCGCGTAGTAAATCCGAATATATACTAGTTTTATAAAAGACTTACTTATTATAAATATATATGTAATGAAGCGAAGATAAAAATGTTATACGTATTTTGAGTAACAAAAGACGGTACTATAGAAACGTGTATAATTTGTGACATTAGACAAAATATGTTTAATTAAAATGAGTGCAAATTCAAAATGATAACTTGCAAAAAATTAATTAATTTGTATGTCAGGCAGAGACTTATTAAATCATTATTATATGACATTAGACTGGCTATTTCTACAGTTAGTTCTTAGTACTAGTTACCAATATCACACTACATGCGTAACGTTTCTCGTTTTCCACTCAACAAACTACGTTCACACTCAGTAAGTCTGTGAAGATTTATGAATGAAACACTGTTAAAGCTCTGCTGCTTTAAATATTATGGCTAAAAGTACGGAAGTATTATATTATAGACTTGACCCGCGTATAATATGTGTAGTTATTGACGACAAAACATAAGTACACGCGCGTCTCGTGATTTGTAACTCTTCATTTAGTTCATAAAACAATTTCTTTTTTAAATAACCAAGACAATAAAATGTCACATAAACGAGACAATTTAAGATAGGTTGGTATCCCAATTGACCACTAGAGCAATTGATGCAATGAATGTCTTCTCAAATTAAATGTTAGATATCAAGCAAGCATTTCACTCTTGTCATTAGGAGTTAAATTATTTACCATATGTATTAGCGTTTAGGAAAATGTTTTTAAATTAGTTACGTTGATAGGAACCGATTAATTGTTGACGGGGCCCTACA
This sequence comes from Danaus eresimus, assembly GCA_018231745.1. Lineage (NCBI taxonomy): Eukaryota > Metazoa > Arthropoda > Insecta > Lepidoptera > Nymphalidae > Danaus > Danaus eresimus. The sequence continues at coordinate 9,403 of DVQP01002215.1, forward strand.
ACAAAATAATTTATAAGTTACGAACAGTTTAGAGTGAGTTCCAGCTTATACAAGTATATTAATTCTGAAGATGCTTTTAAAAATCTTATAAGTATGAATACAAATTTTAGTTTGGTACACGCTGCTCGTGAGGGAGCGTGTATTTACCTGTCTGTTTGTTAATATACAGCAATGTCTCGTATCCTGACCTTGAATCAAAAACCTGCGAAGCTTCAACTTGTCCATCTCACAGAGAATTCCTCTTTTTTGTTCATGTTAAATTTTCGACGGCCGCTAAAAATAAATCATGTAAAGTAATAAATATTTACAAGAAGTTTGTTATTTTGAGTTTATTGGATTCTAAGACGGTTTTTTTTGAGATCTTTCTCTTTTTTTGAATTCCAGTAACTTATATCGCTGAACGTCAAGTTTGTTAGAAATTTCGTGTCCTGTGAGGCAGTTGTAACAACTAACAACTTGTAGGTATAATCCTTTTGTACAATATAAGAAGCATTACAATCGAAGCGTAAATTTATGCTATTATTTTTTAATTTGATACAAAATTCATTAGTCTAAGAGAACACTATTTATCTCAATGACATCAATACCTTCAATCGGTCTAACATTACATAAACTTACATATAGAATAATGCTACAAAGCGCCGTTTGTCGAAACCAATCAGAAATGATGATAGCGTTACGCGAGTTAGTTCTAAACACTACGTAATGAAAGATTTGATTCCAATCCAAGTTGCGACTCTAACTGAAAGGCGAACCTCAGAATCATTGGGCATGTGTGTCATAAAGTCTTTAAAAAATCTCAATTCTTTATTCATGACCCGTGTAATTGAATTCAAACATTTGATATATTACCGTCGTACGTGTGCTAATTTGATGCATTATTAATGTTATACATAAATATTAAAAAAAAAAACAGCGATATAAGAGCTGTATATCTTGAATAATAATTAAATTTGATTTCATAAATGAAGTATTAACGTTTCTAACAAACAATACGTCTTTGTTGCGATTTATAGGAATCCTACATTTTTAAAAAAAATTCTAACCCTTTTTTCTTACGATAACGATTTTAATTCATGATTTTGTTTCACTTTTTTTAACTGAGTGATTTATCGATAGTACTAACCAGCTCTATTCGAATACAAACACGAATAAGGACACACAAATGAAGAATACGGATACATACGAATACATTCATATGACGTGTTTGATACTACCAGTGTTCGTAATTCACTAACAAGTTATTATTATTACAGACAATATGGTTCAAACGATATTCGGAGTATGGGACTACATTATAATGGTTGCTACCATGGTAGCATCCATAGCTATAGGAGTCTACTTTAGATTTAGTGGCGGGAAACAGAAAACGAACGAGGCGAGTGACGTCACACTAGTAATATGAAATTAATAAACAGAACCAATTACTGAAATTATGTTATTTTACAGGAATATCTTCTAGCTGATAGAAATATGTCCATATTCCCGGTAGCGGTCTCGCTGATGGCGTCGTTTATGTCAGCCATAACGTTGTTAGGGGTGTCAGCAGAAAATTATTATTATGGGATGCAGTTCGTTGTCATCAACATATCCTACGGGATCGCCACCCCTATAGCGTCCAGATTATACTTGCCAGTATTCTTTAATCTGCAGAAAACTAGTACTTACGAGTATTTAGAGTTGCGCTTCGGACCTCACGTGAGGATGTTGGCGTCATTGACCTACACTTTACAAATGGTTCTTTACAATGGGATAGTGTTGTATGCGCCGGCGATAGTTCTGGAATCAGTGACGGGCCTCGACAGACTGGTCTCTATCTTGGTGGTGGGTTTAGTTTGCACGTTCTATTCCACTTTGGGTGGTATGAAGGCGGTGCTGTTCACGGACTTACTGCAATCCTTCCTCATGTTCGCTGCCGTGTTCAGCGTCGTTATATTCGCATCCATACAACTCGGCGGTTTTGATAGAATATTCATCATATCCAAAGAGGGCGGCAGATTAGATTTTTCGAAGTGGGTATCTATCATTCAATGAATTGTTGTTTGAATTTAAACTTTATGTGGTTATAATTGGGTTTAATATGATAACAGCTTCAGCTTGGATCCGACAGAGAGGCATACTTGGTGGTCGTTGATAATCGGAGGGCTAACCACGTATCTGTCGCTGTATGCTGTGAATCACACACAGGTAACATCAGCTTCATACAATTCCATGAAACGGAACCCATGTGACATAGATAAATTGAAACACAGGTGCAGCGGCTGCTCACAGTGAGTTCTTTGGAGCGGTCTCAGCAGTGTCTGTGGTGGAGCTGGCCTGTGCTGTCTGTGCTAAGTCTGATCACGTGTATCAGCGGGCTCAGTATATACGCTGTCTTCCGTGATTGTGATCCATGGAGTATTAAAAGCATCAGCGCCGTTAGTAGACAGCTATTTATTTTCCATCATCTCATAGCATGCTTTCTATCTCATCTTATCCTTTGAGTTATCTCGTTACTAATGCAATAATCTCACAATGTAAATATTTCATTAAGTATATTACATTTTAAACATATAAGTTGAATTTATTTAGAAAGAATACGAATATATATACGTTCGATTTAATCTGTGTTTTCTGTATATACTAATATAAATGACATAAGAGTGAAGTAAAGTTAAACTTAGCGTATGTTCCCCACATCCTTAAGTTGAATCTTCTAAATTGCTGGAAACATTCTTTCTATAAAATTTTCCTTTACGATGTTAAGGTTTAAGCAACACGATTACAATATGCTCATCGTATATCAATTCTATAAATAACGTGAATAGTGTACAGATATGCATCAGTACATACGGATATATTTAATATATATACGTTCTTTACTTGAAGGGAAAAATATTGTAACAGTTTTTTAAATAATATATAATGTCAATATTGCAATCTTAACTCTTATCGTGAGTGATCCTACTTAAGGCGTTATATTGTGATAAGTGAGATGCAGTTATGATAATGATATGATATGTTTTGTTGGCTTCAGTGGATGAATCGGATCTCAAATCAGTTGTAGAAAAATATTTAAAATAATGCAGTCTTTTATTGGACTGTGTAATAGCTGTTTGGGCAGACTATTAAAATTGTACATCATCAGACGTACGTGTATTGTTGGTTTTAAGCGTAATAAGTAACTACGAATCTGGCAAGAGCATTAACGGTTTGAATTAACGGCTAAATAAAATGTTTATAATGAAAACTTATAATGGTCTTGATTTGATAACGAAATATGTTAAGAAAACTATATTTCCTTGGGAGAGATATTACGATAGTAGGGTACGATAAGGAACTTCAAAATAAGAACATTAATAAGCTAGATGGTCTAAAGAGAGATTACAAGATAGTACTAATGAATGTAGCGGTAGCGTAAGCATCAAATTCTTCTCATTTGGACTAGATTCTGTTGCCAATGACCGCCAACTCCTCCAGATAGACCAGCTCATGCCTTACTACGTGGTACAATCGATGCAGTCCGTCCCGGGCCTGGCGGGCCTCTTCGTCGCTGGTATATTCAGCGCGTCTCTGTCGACCATATCAGCGTCTTGTAATGCTCTCGCCGCAGTCACGCTTACCGATTACGTTGGCAGGTACGTTATATACACTTGTATATGTCTACGCATGTTCTCTTTGGACAAAAATAAATATTTGT
>DVQP01002216.1:0-13079 GCA_018231745.1 Danaus eresimus
TACGGCCATCTCTTATGTATAAATGAAATCGTCGACATACAAATATTAAGATGGTATTGAGGAAACATTATTACTTTATAACATGCAGTCGGGTGACGTTCCATGAATAAAGTTTTTAACACTTTGATGCCTTCCCACCGTGCATAAGTAGTATGCATAATTACGAACAACTAACTCATTTTCATGCCAGCACGGGAATTAAACAAAGAACCCAACAATTATAGCTCGTAACTTAAGTTTTAATATTGAATTATCTGTCCTTATAACGTTGATGTTGCATGTTTTAATATATTATAAGGCACAATGTTGCATTCGTCGGTTAATAAAGCTGCTTAATTTTGCTTCGGTTCAGTGATCCTAAAGGGTGATTCGCAACTACCAAGTCATAAAATAACATTGTATACCCAATAAGCGTTATTTCATCTATTATATCTATAATATATTTATTATAATGTTACGGATCGTAAATCCGTAAATTAATAATGGTTCTTAATACTATTTATAATTCAATAAATTTTTATTGAATCATTTTTTTAAACTTACTGTTAGGACAAATAGGATAATTTAGTTGTATTATGAGAAACAATGATTCTTTTGTCAGGTGACTAACCTATTGCTCACTATTATTTTATTACGGTTTTTTTGTCTGAGTTTCAACCTGTTCTCTATTTTTATATAGATTTTTTCTAACCATTTAAGTCGAAAAAAACCATTTTTATATCTGTTATACTTATAAATAATTCAAATGTTATTTAAATAGATTGAAGTCTAGATTTGTCTCTACTGATAAACAATTATTTGATGATATTTCCTGTTGTTTATTAATAAATAAACGTAATTTTATTCATCTGATAATATAATTCTGATATATATATTTTATTATCAACATAATATTAATTTTTCGAACTTAGTAATCACTATTATATTTTTATTCATCTGAAAAAAAGGTACTTCTGTTTTAGGAAATCGTTTCCGTATAAACATAATTAAATTGTCTAAATATTAATACATAGTTAACGACTTATAATTTTAGTTAAATTAAGTTATAAATTAATCCACAGCGGCATTTATGATTAATGATTTGCATAATTTTAATATTTTAACTGAACGTAAAACAATATTTAACATTATGTAATAGGATGCCATGTCTTTTACAGTTTTTGTACCTGTGTGTATACTCACACGGTGTTTTTTTCCTCTCGTAATATATTGTGTAATAGGTTGCTGTGAATTTACGGTAATATTAAAAAAAATACACGTATTCATGGATCATTATAACTTTTGTTTTAATACATATAAAGAATGCTTGGTTGCTAAATATTTTGTTGCAATATGTCACCAACTTTATAAAGTTTTGGTGAAGGCGTGGTCACGAGATCTTATCTTTCCCATTAGCGGACCATTTGTAGCTATATCTGCTTCATCTTGCCAATGCAATGTCAAATATTTATTACCCATGATACATAAAACTAAACACTATTGCGATTACAATAAAGTCGACATCAATTTGGATTTGTTTTCCATCAAGCTAGTGACGTAGGCAGTTTTAAATTCATTTTTTCAAATCAGTACATAAGATATGAAAATATGTGATGTTTATCACAACACAAATTTTTCGTGATAAAAACTATTTCGATAATATTGTGGCGTGGAAGGCCTCTATCATAGGTTGTCATGCTCTTGTTAGAAAGTTATTCCAAGAATGTTTCACGCTCGGCAAATGGTATGCGTTTACGATAAAATTTAATACAGATTTATATCTAACAATCCTATGGAATCCGGTTTAAGTTTTGATTTTTTACATTCATAACTATTACAATAACCTAATTGTTGGTGATAAGAATAACGGGAACTAATTAAGGAAATTATTACTTGAAATATTTGCATGAATATGAAATTTGTATTGATTTACGACGCTAATGCACTTCCTTCCTTGGATATCATTGCTATTAGATCGATATCATCTTTAGAGTCTAGGCAACGTCGAATGCCTGGATTTATTGTTGAGCCTGCGCAGACTTCGTGACTGGCCTCAGTTGGTGGAGGGGGGGGGGGAGATATAGTCGGTAAGAACAAAGAGCCTTAAGAACATGCCGCTGTGTTCCCACTAATGAGCAATAAACAAGGGGGAGGGCTTTTGGCTCACCTGAGAAATCATATCGCGATTTTATGCGCAGGCGCATCAAAAGTTAGAAGTCTTCCTACTATACCAATATTCTTTATTATATTTCAGTCTGATAAACTTGATTCTTGCTTCAATGCCTTGTTTATTATTTTCGGTACATTATGTTGCCGTAAAACTGATTTAGGAGATAGGCTTAGTTAGGTTTATAAGCAATAAAAACGTTGAAGCAAATTCATAAGACATTTACTATACATATGCAGGTAGATAGTTCGCGCGTTTCCAATGATTATTTACAAACAAAACTCTCACGCAGTTACAGACGAGCGGCTGATCGTTCAACCGTTGCATGGTTTTCAATGCAATTAAAATGCAATAAATGCTTTTGTGTAACATCAATTCTATATAAAAAAAAGAGATTTTTATGAATTTAATACCTACAAAGACGATAATATGCAAATATAGTAGAATGCTGCAAATGGCGTATAATGATAGGTATGGTGTTTACGTTTAGAGCAAACTAATCATCACTCGCGCTGAAACGTTAGTATTATAGAACGTTTAAATGATGTAGCAATGTTTAGAAAATCAGAAACCGACACTTAACACACATTCCTCAGCATTCAAGGATAGGTGACTACAACCAGCAACTATAATTGTATGTGGTTAGATCTGATTGACGGAGTAGTTTGTTCCTAGTAGCGTGCCCGTTCGTGACTTGGTGCAGATAGCAAGCGTCGTTAGCTCCTGATAGACTTAAGACAGCCTAATGTCTAATACCATACATGTTTAATTTTGCCATGGGAACATATCGTTCATTGGAAGCTTCGCACGCTATGTTACTTGCTTATAATATTATGTATTATAACCATGATTTTGTCTTTCGTATCCAGGTGATAATTAATAGTCTACAACAAGACAGCTAGAGACTGCGGTTATTATTTGATTTTTTTTTCCATAACACATTTATTAATTGTACTTAAATAATATATGTTCGTAAATAACAACCTAGCAGTAAGAACATAGTAATAGTCACGATTTACGGGTCTTTAATTTGTCAATCTGGTCACGGTGAGCGTGAACAGTTCATTAAAGCTGGTAAAAGTAAATTTTTATTTCTACTGCTGACAGATTTCAAGTTACGGCTTTATTATTAAAGTTTTATTTAATCATAAAATATAATAGTAATAACATAATTTTACTTAAAATGTTTTTAGCGTAAATCGTAAGCGAACCCACAAACAAATGCTCCAGTACCTCACATAGTCCAAGCATCTATCTATCACCAGCAACAAAGCAATTGTTGGGCGCTCTGTGACGTAGTAATTCGTCGTTTCCTTCCACGCGACGATTAGCCTCTCTATTTACTTGTCTATCGCTCTAGAGCTGGCAGCTGACGCCGGACGTACCCGACAGACGGACACCGTTACAATTGCATCATTGCCTTAGAAAAACGTTTGGACAACCGACTTGTCTGTACCGATTCGACACTTAGACAACTAGACCGACCAGCCGTTATACTTTACTGCACTGTAAATTGATGCTTAATGTGTCCTATTTTGGATTTACTCTGTCTTTCCGTCTTTTTGGTAAGTTTAACTCGGGCGACCACGCGCAGTTTTCCCATGACACTATCCTTAACCTCTTGAACATGTAATTTTCAGTCGAAGTATGCTTTTATTACGTGAACTGACAATACAGTTTTATATATGTTTGGAATAACAATATGACTAACATTCTCCATTTGTATCTTAACGTTAATACCTATGCTAATATTTCATACAGGAGAGATATTAAAGATCGCGATCTCGTAGGGCATGACCGAACGAAGATCGCACGTGGAGTTGAACCGTCTATCGCCCTTAATCACTGATAATCTGACGCTGCGGCATTATACAGTACTGGAAACAATGCCGCCATAAGACCGACAAATGAAAGCAATTAAACCCAAGAAAACAGCAATATTCCCAAACATAAATAAGTCACGTAAAATTCCTTCTAAACAGCCGTCGAGCTAAAACTAATTCTTATCAATAATGAGATCTATCTTTACCGACACCAGCATACCAGCGCAACAATTAAAATTGCCAAACAACTTTCTATAAGAATTAATTTAAAACAATCTAATAGGACGTTATATCTTTGGTCCTTTCTCGAACTAGCGTTTTCCTTGAAAACTAATCAGCACTAATCATTATGAAATCACGCCTGTACGCTAATATATCTCGAACAGTCCTCAGGCGTGGAGAGCGCCCGTCCCCAAGGAATTAACTTCGACAACGCCACAATAGTCCATAATTATGAAATGTGTTGTGATTTCGAAGGATATGTAATTTTTCTCTCGTGTCGAACAATGCGAGGCGGTAATGGAAGGAGTCAATCAGCCGGTGTCTGCGAAATACGCTCGAGTTAATTTATGCTTTGGTTGGCGCTCACAAAACTCATATTTATATGTTCCCTTTAATGCTCCGTTTGCAGACAAAGGACTATGAAACAGCAATGCCGACGTGAATTATATAAGTGTTAAATTTTAGATTTGTTTCCAATGATCTCGCTCGCCTCGATGATTCGAGTTAATCATTGCACGGGACTGGCGCACGTGTTCTGCACGCGTAAAAGCCACACTTATGCACTTATATCCTAGACCTACATGGATTTATTGCGAATGGCATATTATTTACTAGAATTATACGCACAATTTGCGAAGCTGTCGCAAGGGCCGGCTATAATTTCTCGATGGCAGGAGATCCATCAATACTCGCCTCGGGGTGCGGCCGCTTTCAATTTGTAGTCCGCTACATCGCCGGCAATTACCGTACGGACGGAAGGCCGATCATCATCGATATATACGCTTAATAATGCCTAATGACACTTAATAAAGACAGAAAATAAAAGTGTGACCGTCATTTGCAACCTACGTGCCACATCGTATGGTACATGACTGTCTCAAAGCCTATCTATAATATTATATGTCATGACCGATATCAAATATAATTAAATTATGTATATTTACAAGGAGATTTCGATCACCTTTTACATAAATAATTTTGGGACGCCGTTTTTGTCAATGCGTAAGCCAAAAATTTTCGATATATGTACAAGGAGTTTATGAAATATTAACCAATACTATTCATATACTAAGAAATGAACATGACTTCTTGATCATTGTACATGAATTCTTGATCATTCTACATGAATTCTTAAAAGATTTATATAGAAATATAAATCTTTTAAGAATCATCGAAGATCTATTTGAGATATTTTCATTTATATCGAACGCCTTTATTTCTAGAGTATTCTAACAACAAACACTTTCTCTTAGTCTATTTTCAAAATTTATTCGTATAAATCGTGTAAAATTGTACTTAAAACAAATGTGGTAATGGAGTTGACGTGCCCGCCTTACACTCTTTGACGTTTTTCGGTCGGTGCATGGAACACGAAGGGCGGTTCCCTTGCCCTTCGTATTCCATGCACCGACCGACTGATTCTTATTCCCGAATCGCCAACATCTTGTTCGGTATTAAATTATAACAAGTACTATCACAAAATAAAAACTATAGCTACGTATAAGTGGTTGTCAAGGTCGCCCGCCTGCAAGTGGCAACCAATAAAAATATTATTTTAATTGGCACCTGTTACAGCGCCATCTATCGCTAACATGCCTGACACTTAAGTTTATTTTATTTGAATAAGGTTTTTATTATTGATTTATATACAATATTTCTAATACCGATACTTATATATAGCTGTTGAAAACTTAGGAAAAAAATATTTAATGTTATATATGTATATATGTTATATATATCACGCTTTTACGAGAAATATAATACGGTATTTTTGCTTCTCCAATAAAATTTTTCTGAGTTTTTTATTTTAATGTACGAGTGATACGTATTCGAATCATTCAAGTCAAGTCCGTTTATATACAATTCGCTTAAAGCTTGCTTTTCTTTATTAAAATTCACTACTTTCTCTTTGATTTTTTGTAAATATCACGATTTTATACTATTACTAACAATATTGTACGTAGTCAGTTAATAGTTCAATATAGTATGAAAATTGACTAAGATAATAAAACAAAGTAATTATGTTATTATTATTATATTATTATCAAGTTATACCGTTGATGTAAAGGTAGTAAAAGTTAGGTTAGGGGGTGAAATAAAACAAGTCTTACGATTGTTTATTTTATTAACACGTAAGGATCAGCCCTGATATGTGTCACTACAAACGCGTACACATCATGATTTGATATCAAAATACAAAGAGCATTCAAAAATATCATACCGTGATACATTTAATCTAAGATCGTATAAATAAATATGTTATAGGTAATAAATTAAACTTATTTATTGATTAGCAACTTTCAATGTATAATTCTGAATTTTTAATTTTCGATATCATTCCATTTTGTGTTGAGGTGTTCGCGTTTTATCAGCTACGTATTAAATTCAAAGATTTCTTAAAACTATCAGCTACGTGACCCCTTATATACAGTGCTTATTCTAAAAAAAATAATTTAATTAACCACTTTACAATAAATACAATAGATACATTTAGTTTTACAAACCGAAACAATGATCCAATGGTACATACATAAAATATTTTACAAAAAAAAAAACACTTTATAAATCAAATTTCAATCCTCCAAACTGAACCCGTATAGGTTTAGACGAGTTAATTTTTTTTAAACTACATAAAGTATTATAAGTTTTAATTAAACGGAATAACTTAAAGCATACAATACAGTGGAATGTTTTTTTTTAACATGTCTATTAATAATTAAGTAAGGCTAAATTTGACATCTATGTAATTTTATTATTCTGATAGCTGTTAGAATCTTTGGTTATATAATAAATAATTTAACACATTTTTTTATCTGTACAGATTTCGTATAAATAGTATTTGATGTCACTGAAATGCCACAGAATAAAAAAAAAACTAAGCAGGTAACTGTCTCCTAATTGATCTAACTATACATTTAAAGTTATACACTTGGGGGTAGGAACCTTCAAATTACTAAAATACATCTATTAAAAGCTAAGGAATTATATTAATTTATTAGGTACATAGTCTTACATCACCTGAATGTCTTTCATCGGTTCACTTTCACAGCACTTTTGGATATAGAACAAGGATTTAGTTTACATTGGATGTCTGGGCGTGGGCGCGTGCTCAGGTCGGGGGGGATTCGCTGAGGGGTGTGCCGGCGGCGGGTATGGACAATATCTCATGGGTGGTGGGGGTTTCTGAAGCCAGAGATCTGGGGGAATAGCGAGGGGTTGAGGCCAAGCCGACGGCCAGGCTCTGCCGCCTAGTGCTAGCAGCTGTAGTGCAGGAGGTGTTCTTGCCCAGGCTGCTCTTTTCTCAGCTTCTTCTTCGCTACTGCTGCCGGAGTACAATCGAAGCGGAGAACGAAGTAGCTGCTGCTCCATTAACATCAGCTCCATAGGATCTCTGAAATTAAAATAAAATGTCATTGATATTTTTTTCAGATTGTTATATGCAGGACATGGAATTGGAGCGTTCCTGTAACCGTTACATTGTATAGTTTATATTCAGAGATGCTGGTGGGGGTCCAGACTGATGTAGTGAAATCTTCTATGATCTTTCAACACAGAAATGTTTATAACTGTTCATAGAATCCACTAAGGAACTAAAAGATTAACAGAAATACTATTTCATTCAGAGTATAAGAAACTAGTACGACGATATTTCTGCGAAAATTGCATTGGAGAGTTCGTCTGTTCGTTAGCTTTCAGCGGTCCATGGTCAATAAAACTGAGTTCGCGGAATGCAGCGGCCACCGACGGGCCACGTGTTTTCAAATCTCGTAAAACATTATTACCCTCACTAAGCATATTAAAATAACCTGCTCTCTAATGACTTTAGATTCAATTATTTCCTAACGAAATGCTAAACCATTCATATAGAAATAAAATAAGCGAACAGTAAATCTTATAATTTATGATTTGCAACCGTGTGAAAGTCCTACTAAAATGTTTCGTTGAAATATATTTCTGAATGCAAAAATTAACGAGGCGAGCACGTTCCGAGCCTTTAGTGCACTGCGTGATGCTCTTTATTGATTCCAGGATGTTGTCGCCACAGCATTTCTCGTAACCACCTATTTTAGCTTCCTACACAACCGTGTCGCTTTCGTTACTCCATGAGCGTTGCTTGAGTATTTAAACGTTTATTTCTCTCAAATCCGATATTAGAAACCACAGCTTGAGATACGAGCTGTTAATAGGCGTGACAGTACAGTGTTGAGGTGAACCACGAAATTGGCATGACGTGATGCCGTGTCGAATTTAATCTATCAGTGATGGCCGAAGGCGCCGGCTCTCAGACAGGTGCCCATACATGCTAACAAAAATATGGAAGTTTTTGTTACAAAACCTTAATTCATATGGAACGGATAATGGCGGGTGTTAATATAAAATCTGCCCCGTATCATCTTCACTTCTCACACATTAAAGTAATATTTTATAATAGACCATGACGTAATCTTATTTAATAAGATTTTGATGTTGTTTATCGTTTGATGGTAACACTATACGGCATTTATTGGTGGGTCTAGTTTTTGTCATTAATTTATTAACGTGATAATATCATTTTAGATGAAGCTCCTGGTAGACTAAAAATAATCCAATCAATAAGTTTTATATAGATAAAATGAAATGTCGCCATTGACTTTGCATTACATGTATTTTTTATAATTAGGTATGCCTCAAATCAAACTATATTTTAATACAGAGCTGTTATAGCATGGTATGTCGTTTCGGGTGCTATGGGGGCGTTAATGGGGTATTTATTATGATCTCGGTATCAGCCGTAATAGCCAACACTCGCCGCCAAATTACAGGGCGGCGCTCTAAGAGGCTGTAGGTACGGGATGGAGTTGTCGATATCGATTTATCGATACATTTTTATCGACATTAATTTTTATAACACTTTTGAAGTTATAAATAAAGATATTTTAAGTTTTATTTTCTCATAACTTTATTATTAGCTACATTGTTATTAAAATGTCAATATATTAAAAAATATATATGCGCTTAATTTTATTAGAATGTTTTTAACAAATCTTCAAATAGTATAGTTTTAGTAAAAAAAATACCGTGTCTACATAGTTAATATCACTTTAAATGTATAAAAGCGGTGCCATTAACTAAAATCTGTGTGTGCTAACTCTTCAGACATTAGTCCTGACAAAGCGGTGGGCGTCCTCTTATTAATTAATACCTGAAATAATGCCGATTCCCACACAATGCCGATTCATCACGTTCATGAAGCCGATTTGAGACGTCAGCGAACGAAGTCATTAGCCTTCGCTATATTTAAAATATTTAATGACGTAATATTTTATATTTAAAATTATATCCGGTTAAAATTTTTTAAACGAAATATATTTCTAACAATGTTGTGAATTTTTAGTACGCATTCTTCATAGGTCCGAGAGGTTTATGAACGGCGTAAACCTTATTTCATACGTAATGACAGAAAAATAATTTGAGTTTCGACGGTGCTGGTAGCATAAGTATGAGGAGTACAACTGAATTATGACCCCACTGTCTTCACTGGTTGCCCAGAACAGTCTTATATGGAATCTCTCGCTACAGTATGAAGTTAAGTAACATTCGACATAACAAATAAGATATCATTCATTTATGTATGTATATGTTTCTTAAAATCTTTACAGAAACGCTCGAACGAAACGAAATTAATATTTTTAAAAGTTCGCATGTCTTTTATAAAAAGTTGTATGTAATTTCCGGCCGATGCTTACTATTAACAAATATTATTCTCTAATTATGTTTCTCTTACACAGTAGCAGTGGGAGGAAGCTCCTAATGTATCGATAACATCACAAACAAGCCGTCAATCAGGAATGGACTATCAACATCGGCGTATCAATTAATACAAATCAGTAGCACATGAGCTGTAGAGATCAAGTTATTAATTGGTCCAGCGAACGGAGAGTCATGTCATCTAACAGCGCGTGACTCCGACGGAATTTAAAGTGCGGGCCCATATTTTTATCTATCAATCTCTTCTTTCTCTTTATACATTTACACTTTGATGATATTCATTTGGAGCGTGATTTAGTTGCGCGTTTTTTGTACGAGATTTAAATGTATTGAGACAGCTATTTTCGTATGTGTGAAAGAATTTTAAACTTCGCACATAAATATAAACGATTTCGAAGCACGATACGCGAACCGGTCCGAGCTTCGACGACGGACGGATAATAGAAATGCGCTTTAATTTGTCGTTTAGGGCATAATGAGGAGCGAGCCCTGTGATTACCGCGCCGCCGCCGCCGGCTCACGTTGTGACCACCACAACCACGCATACTCGATAGCAAACACGATATTATATGCATTATAGTGAAATACGAAATAAACGTGTCGAGTGCGAAATGAGAGACAATAGTACGGTACTCATGGGAACGCCCGCGATTACAGCCTCCGGCGAATTCTCGCCTCGCATCGGACGGCTCACCTCAAACGTTGGAAAAATGAATAATAAAAAACATTTTTAAAAATACATTCTTAATGTAAATAATGTCAATACTATAATATATATTAACTATAATGTTAGACAAAATTTCAGTAGTAAAAATGACTGAAAATCAAAAAGCTTTTAACACAGCAGCTAAACGTTTACCAAATAAAGACACAAACTAGCAATCAAATGACTAAATCGTGTTCAATTATAACTAATTGCTCAATATCTGATATCACATCGAAGATAAATAGTCCGAAACAACATAAATTAAACGTAGAGTTAATTAAGGAACTAGAATCAGCGTTCGTGACATTTATACAGATATAATAATTACGTCATAAGGTTGTTTGTGTATTTATCTTATATCATGACAACCTGACAGGCCTGTGAAATACGAGGCAAAGTGAGGGCTCATGACTAACAAACCAAGGTTTTGTGTTCTGTGCCATTGGACTTTTATGATATCTAACGTGTTGTGTAATGATCTTCGCTAACCATAAAATTTTATGCCACACAAGACACAGACGTAAATAATTTCCATTTAAAAATCGATCAGGTACGTTGAACTTTCGAAAATGTATCGCATAAATTTCTAATATTGTAATACGCCATAAATTCAAAAACGCTTTATACCTATAATTTTTGCGAGCTGATTAAGCTGATATGGATAACAACGGCCCCTAAATCGGCAAATCGGTTCAGCTATCAGCATCGGGGTATCGGAAATCGGATGGCTCGAGTTTTTAATCTTTTATTCCAAAGCCGCCACAAATTGCAGGGCGGTCGACCTAATGCCTTTCAACTGCTACTAATAACCTGCCAATTTATCAAACGCCTGCAGCTCTTCGACTACACGTGCTCGGATCTCACCTTGTGGCTCGTAATAGGTGCTAATTTTGATAATAGCTTTAGATCATGCAAATTTTAGCACATGTTTAATATAATTGTTTTGTTTCGGATATACCTGCCGGCTATTCACGGTCCGACGAGGTGTCTACAACAGCGGCTTCTTTTGTATATTAATAGTTTTGAGTATTCACGTATTAATCATACATAAAATAATACCGTATTTGTATGACGACTATTTGTCTAGTGTTGCCATTGTGTGTAAATTAATAAAAGGTTACTTCACAGAACGACCTTAAAAATATTGTTTTTTTGCCTTTTGGACAACTTTTGGATTAAAGTGAGGGTAATTAATAAAATAAAAGTAATTAATAATATATTTACCTATCAAAATCGGTGAGCCTAGACGAATCCCGGAATCCCTTGGCGAATGGGTTCGAATCGATCTTGAGCTTCGTGATCAGCTGATTCTGATAGGCTGTGACGGCTGTGAACACCGTCTCCGGGAAGATGAAGGTCCTGTGCTGCTCCCGGGACAGATCCGTGATAGGACCGCCTCCATCCCGCACCTTCACCAGGTGGATCCGGGGCTGGTATCTATGCATAGAGTTGAGTACGATCTGTAAAAATAGGACGAGTTCTTACATGGTTTTCATTGAGGAGGAAATACAATATAAAAAATAATAATAATGTGTTCTTCGAAAATTTTATAATCAGTTGTAATTAAGATATTATTGTTAAGTCTGTCTCTAACTTTTATAATAAACAATAAATAAATAAGCCTTAAAACTGTGAGACCATCTTTTCACAGTATCGTATACAGAAATCTGTCATGCTTTATTATTTATAATGCGTGTACATATTCACATAACTTTTGTACCACAACAATTAATGTTAACTAATTAAAATAAAAATAATTCACCGAAAACCGTGGTCTTGTCGGGTTCATTAAAATTACTTTAATGTTACGGACTGACATAGCTCCGTAATTGGTCATCATAGTGACGTATAATTACAGTTTGTTAATTAATTTGAATGCTTCAATTTTATAGCATAATTGTACTTCAAGACCGCCGATTCATTGTCTATTCTTATCGCCCTGCCTTATAGGTATTAGCTTTTTAATTGGACTAACAAGTTTTTACGAGTCCGTTGTTGTCTCGTTTATTGTACCAACCTTACTATTCCTATAAATATATGTAATTTTACTGTTTATAGGAATATCTTGTTTATACTCAAGTGTATAAAAAAAAGCGAATCATATGTTTATAAAAGAAAGTTTTGTTAGCTAAACTATTTGTAACTCAAGAACGGCTGTTGGGATCTGATTGAAAATTGGTGACGAGATAGCTTTGAACCAGGAGACGGATATGGGATATTTAATTCTGTTCGATCGAAAAAAAAAACATAAATTCCAATATTTGTTTTTTTATGGCCTCTCAGACGGAAGAAAGTGCGCCCGTCAGTTAGACATATATTACTTATTGTGAAATTAAAGCGGAAGGAATCGCGAGAAATAATTAGTATACATATATATAGTTCATTCTTTTTCTCAACTAAATGATTAATTCATCATCATCATCAGCCTATCGGT
>DVQP01002217.1:0-13077 GCA_018231745.1 Danaus eresimus
GCTTACTACTTTATATTCCTACGTACTTAGTGATATTAAATCTCTGAAGACTTCCTTTAAATTGGCCTTGACTGTAAAATAATCTAACGCTTTGAATTCAGAATCTTCCGAAACCTATATTATCAAGACAAGAGATCTGTTTCCCTTTTTGTCACTGTTGTTATCTTCCTAAATAAGTTTTACTGTATCATAGTTCATCTAACAGTAAATTGAATTTCTCTTTTGATTTAATTGTACTTTTATTATATTTAATAACAATATTTACCTCTTTACATTTAGAACATATCGGCCGGTGGTCACGGCCTGACATCACTATGACGTCAGTAGATTTTTCCGTTTTCCAAGTAACTAAATAAAAGGATAAATTTTAAAATAATATGCCACGCTGTTTTAATTGTTACATCATGATTAACAATATGTGACATGCGTTAGTTAAAAAACAACTACTTATATAAAAAATGCTTATATTTTAGCCACTAGTGTATATTTTTTCTGTAATGTATGTTAGTTACACCAGTTTTTCTTTATAAATCATCAAAAAAGAAATGGCTTTAAACAGTTTTCAATGAAAAAAGAAAACAGTTGCAAGGTGTTAATTAGCGAATATTGTATTCGTCATAATCACGCTCTGGATACATACATAGACTTTAGAAAATGTTGTTTTCAGTAAAATCGATAACTTTATAATTTACCCGAGACGAGTCATATAGACTGATGATGATGATGATATAGTCTGTCTGTCTATAAACAATACTCTGTGGTATTCCGCGATCACTGCATAGACGACAGAATGAATCTACTAAGGACAACAAAGATTACAATCATATATGGACAACAGCACGCCGTCTCTGTAACTCGTTCATAGAAAGTCCTATTGATTAATTTAATGTCTTAAACTTAGTGATATTTCTGTCGCGAATACGGAATACGTTTTACTTCATATTATTTTTTACATAGATGAGTATTATTATGTTTATAACATAAAATGTAATCTTGACTTGAGATTACAAAAAAGCCAGTTATATACAGCACGACAGCTTAGTTTTTAAAGCAACTGTAACGGAATATTCGATTTTGTGGCTTCGAATCGAGCTTTTGACTATGAATTTTTGTTCAGTTCATTTTCTGTATGTATATCTTTAATGGCCTTAGTTTATTGCTGTTTGCCCTGCAGTTTTGACAGCGTCACGGAGATATTATAAAAAAATAACTTTTTATTAATTTTATACCCTACCAGACAATAATTGAAAGGAAAAATGGAATTGAATAGTCCTACAACAATTGTATATCTGTTCCAGTCTACGGAAATGTCTAAAAAAACTCTATTTCATTGCGACAGCTTATAGCTATGTTTGGTTATCACCGGTCCGGCTGTGTAAAAAGATTGAATCTATTCCAAAATAATGCAAGACATTTTTGGCCTTTGATTACTCAAATGAGAAACTCACGCGTGCCAATCGTTGAATTACAATTAATGCAATTAATGTGTCTTTTGTAGTTTCCTTATATTTTATCATAATTATTTATATAACGATGGAAAAGAACCTTCTCACCTCAGGTCAGTAGACGAATACAAGAAGATTAAAAATACGTACGTATCTTTAAATATAATAAATATTCGTAATGAAAATAAATGAACTACAAAACCACTTCGGGATATACTTGTACAAGCTTATTAGAATAGATTACATATTATGTAACACTTTCAAACATCCCCATAACGTCCTTAATCTCGAAAATCCTAAAAATATAAAAAACTCCTTTATTGTTGTGTTTATTTTAATAAAAGCATATTAGCTTACATATCTTCCTTCGTCAGCACACACACTCACACACACAGACCGGTTGTAAAAGTTAAATGCGAAAAACTTTAAACACTTACAGAATATTGTATTATAGTGAAACTACATCAGTGTAAGGTTTCATACGAAATCTTTCAGCCACTTTAAAGTAAACGAGTTACAAAACGTTCATTATATCATTTACGATCCAAGCAGCCGACATCATGTCGCGTTTGTTACTATTTATTATTAAAGTAGAAGTAGGTCAAATATATTAGAATAAATCTTACTCTTAACAAATCGTTTGCTTCTTGGGATGGAGAAATGTCTTCAAATATAGAAAAGAAAATTCACTTTTAACTTAATAATAATTTTATTTATATGACAAACCTTTAGGGATCTATCTCTTTTTCCATCTTCTATGTGCAATCGGCTAGCGAGTTTTATCAAAGTGAAATTACAAAATTGTCAACGACCTTTACTCTGGTCATGCAAATTCACGTCATTTATATGTTGTTAATTCATAGACTTTTTGGGTTTTTACAAATGAAATATCAAATTTTTTGCAAAAGGTTCTTTAGTGTCATCTTCCATTTTTCAATATTTGATACATTTATTTGTCGTAAATGAAGTCACCAGGATGTTATTTTACATATATTTTTGTAACAAGAACTCCATTAGACGCTTTTTATTGTGTTATTTCAAACAATAAAGCCTCGCTTTATTTTTAAATGGTATTAAATCTGTCGATCCGTGCGCTTAGCACGAATATTTAAGATCTAAAATCTGTGAAAGCTCCGTAAGTATCGTGACGATGTCAACATGGACTAAGGGTACACGTATTATGTCATATTATACGTTAGATGAGGAACGTACGTGATCAAATACTTTGAATATTGCTGTATTTTATGTTGTATTTGTTGTATCACCTTACAAACTGATTAATTGAGAGTAATTGACGTCTTTATAAGAGGTATGTTGACGTTCATACATTTTTAAACAACCTTATAAAACTTGGTGCTCTTAAAATGCCGACGTCACAGACCTGATGCAATTAATTTTATAATTACAAAAGATTTTGCTGCAATGCAATTCTCATCATAGTGTTACAGAAAGTAAAACCAACAAATATGAACATGTGTTTTCCGGTTATTCAACAGGTAATCCCGGTATGAACACTCGTGCCAATTGATGCTATACTGATAATATTATAATTGTAAAATCTTTCGTTAATTCTACTATAAAGAGCAAAATGTATAATTTTGTTTATTTAATAAGACGATAAACTGTGTATAAGTTATGATTAACGCGTGAAGGCCGTGATTCCAGACATATTTAATTGGCCTAAAGAACATTGAAAAGTTTGCCAACGACCAAATTCCATTGAGTGGTTTTTCAGTTGACTCATAACAGCAATATGATTAAACATAAGACGTTCCGACCCCAAGCAACATTAGTCGGCTATGATACATGTATTGTTTATGTGACTATCGACATGCAATACGAGTGGCTTGTAAAGACATGTAACATGGTCAATTACAAAGTTCGTAGTTTATAAGTTACATTGAAGCTTAGAAATAGTAGAAAAGTAATCGCTACTTCAAGCACAACCATTAAACTGTTGAGAATTTATTTAGAAAGACAATGATTCCTAAACAATTTCAATTAATTGGGATTGTTTATATGAGCGTAAATGTGTCTTCTTTATAGTCTTTAATTAAGCTATTCCTCAAACAATAGACCTCTGTGGCCAAAAATACCGATAAAGATACTATGGTTTAATACGCATGTAAGAAGACTCGCTGGCTGTCTCATTATTTATTGTCATTAACGATCTGAGCACAAAAATGAGGATAGAAAAAAAATAACTTTTTTTAATTTGAAGAAGAACGTGTTATCTAAGCTCTCCTTCGGAGTTCACAACGTTTTATCTTATTTAAATGATTCGTTGAAGTCAGACTAAAGCCTGAAATTGTAGTTACAGTGAATCCCCTGTTCTCCGATAAACATTTTGGAGGGCAGTATTGGACTGTCGAATTTTAGGAAGCACTGTTTAATGCCCCCTATAGTCCGAGTGTCTTATTTATAAAAGAGACTCTGTAATCCGTCAAATTATAGATTTATATCATTTATCCCAAAATGACCACGTCCCAGTGACACAGGGGTCAGAAGTGGTCTTCTTAATTCTGATTCACGAATTTTAGAACACTAGTGAGGTTTTGGCAAAAACTTTGACATTTCTTTTTTTTTCCTCATAGAGGCCCCATGAGCCAAATTCGTTTTAAATAAAAAAGATACAATTATCTGAACCTACCACAGTACAATTTGTTGTTAATAAAAATGAAGTGGAGATAACGACTGTTATGTGTTATCTCGCCCTAGTTTTATTCTTTGAATGCCAGATAGTAAATTTCTTAGCCTTTAGGTCTTCTTAGTGTATACGCTGCGATGCGATAGGATATGAGCCCTGCGCCGGAGCGTGTTTGCTTTATCGTTCGCCTCTTGTACCTTACACCCTGCACCTGCACCTGTACCCTTCACCTGCACTGAATCGTCCTTCCAGTTTGGTAGTTCATTCCTTTTTGTCTTGTGCTACCTAAGCGTTACTTTACTTTTTACTGCTTTGAGATTCTAAACTTCGACAACTTGGCACTACTTTGGACATTAATAATCTTCCCATTTGGACTATCTTTGTGATCCTAGCGACAACTTACCATTCCTCTCGACATTCATGAGCTTAAGATTTGGACTGTATTTGTGATTGTACTGGCTGTATTCAATCATTGCGAGTACGCTGACATGTACCTAATTTAAAACAAGGACTGTTTCTAATCAAGGCAACGTGTCATAAAATGCAGAATTGGCTGCTAGACTGTACGCAGAAAGATATTCGAGCCATGTCCAGCCACCTATGTTCGCAACGTCCGAGCAAATCTCGACCAAACGTTATCAGGAAGATGGATCGGCCGTTCGGGACCAATTCTATGGCCACCGCGATCGCCAGATCTAAATCCTCTAAATTTTTTCAATTAGGGAAGCTTAAAAGACAAAGTTTATTTCAAACCTATCAGAACACAACAAGAACTGCGGCTACGTGTAAATAAAGCGGCTCGAGAACTTTCGCAAATAAGTTTAAGGCGTCTCAGAAGCTCATTCCTTAAAAGATGCCGTTTGTATGTTAGAGTACACGATAAGCAGTTCGAACATTTGCTGTAATAAAAAAAATGCTAGTATTCTTTTAACAATTTTATTGTTTTATTCCGCACTGAGTACTTATATCCCCAATGAGAAAAAAAAAATGTTAAAGTTTTTGCACAAAAAACTAACTAGTAATGAGATCTAAGATTTTCACGAGTCATTTAAACAAAACTAATAACTTTTGATTTCACTACGCGATTTTTTATTACTTTAAAAAACTGCATAATCCCGACGTTTCGATTACTTTTCAGCAACTGTTATCACGGGCATACGAGATGAAACTCACTAGTGTTTTACCATCCCTGGTGTTGTTGTTGTTGTTGTTGTTGTACCATGCTTTCACACCAGTTAGTCAAAGTTAGTGGTTGTCTTTTCATAAGGTCACGAGTCATAATAAAACAATTATTATTTTTTTAATTAAAGTATTTCTTGCTAAAATAATAACTCTTATATTTGGACAAGTTATTCAAGATTTCAGAAAAGTAAAAAAAAACTGAATCCGAATCTATTCTAGGCAACAATAGCAGAAAATCCGACACAAGGTAGCGACTTAAAAAATAAATAAAAAAAGTGCGAATATCTCACAACCGAGATATTTTTGTGATTTTCTGATAGGTCTCGAGCTCATCTTACTCCAATGTCACTGGGACGTGGTCATTTTGGGACACCCTCTATATTGTCTGAAGGACAAATCATCCTTTATTATATGGAGTCAAATTTACCTACGCATTTACAATCGAAACAATACTCAGAGTGTAGTGTGTACAACTTTTAAGTCGTTAAGCATACATAAGCTAATATTGGCAACAACAATCAATGATAAATAACTGATGAGATCTGATAAAACTGGGGATGCCGGATAAACAGGGCTGGGTTATTGTGGGTCTACCCTAGTTCAACCGCATAGTTTTAAATAGTAAAGAAAAATCAATTACTTGTAAGTTCGTAAAATACGTTGACATGATATAAAGAAGATACGACAATTGGCACAGTTTTAGATAAATATTGAAAGATATCGTTACGTTATCCATACATGATTTAGAAATATTTAGCAGATTTTTATCCTCGCTGTGACTTAATGTACGCCCACTATGTAGAAAACACGAGGGACCGCTACAAGTGTGTCTTGTCACGTTTTTAAAAAATCTTACGAATAGGATTTTCAATTATTAATATTAACTATAAATCATTCTATATGTCATAGAGAACAGGTCTCAGTCGGCTGAGACCGACCGGTTTCATGTAATAATACCAGAGACTGAACGAACGCGTTTATCCTTATCATAATGAGCGGCTAAATATTTATTATAATATATCATGTAAGGAGGCCGTTTGACAGATATGACGTGACTTTAACGAAGACATACAAATAACTAGAATTATATATTAATATAAACAACGAGTGAACAGTTCAGCGGCCGTTACGCAACACCTCCATAACAGAGCGGGAAACCCTAGGCGGGTGTTACCGCGAGACTGGCGCTGCGGCCATAACGATAACTCGAACTGCCTGACAATTACTATATGTGACACTTTGTATTGTTTGTATAACATATAATTGTATTCATCTTCAATGCAATTCATAATCTTATTCTAAACTCCCAAAACGTTGATGAGACAGCGGCTTCAAATCAAGACAGATTCTCTTTTAACCAGCTGAAATGTGACAATTAAAGAATAAACGCTTGTAATAGTAAACTTTATAACCACAAGCGTCAGAAACTAAATAATATCACGAGACTTGTGCCAAGCTCAGTGTTTTTAATGATTCAATAGAATGTGTTACCGCGGAACCTGTTACAAAAATTACGCGTAAATATATTCACGAAACTTAATTAGCATTTACGTCATAGTCTGATACGAGACGTCCCGAGACTAAATGTTTGATATTTAGATGAACATTTAATAAACTAGTTTGATTTCAATTTATTATAATTTATACAAACGCAGGGGATTCACCTGAGACGATGCCTAAGGTGGGGAGGGAATTGATAGTAGTAACACACACACACACACACACACAAACATTCACACGCACACACATTTTTGGATTTGTTTATAAGTATTACATACAAATAGATAATTTTTATTTTATGTTACGTTGTGTATCTCACGCGGGTTATAAATCAAGAAGGACATACATAATGATGCAGTTCTATAAGCCTCGTTGTTATTTGATTGATGTTTGTTGACCAGCTATAATACAGTTGATGTTTAAAGGCGAGGCAGCTCGCAGGAGATCGCTCAACGCGATCACATCACAGTTATGGACATGAGGAGGCACGTAATTATACCTTCATACAACAACATCATACAATTACACGGATGCAAGCCAACATAGCAATTAACAGCATTTTATATAAATAAGGTCGTCGCTTATTTACTTCTTTGCTGCATATATAACTTAAACCTATGAACATTTTGTAAACACCAAGGAATTATGTTGGAGTGTCAGTCGGGAGCCGTTGACAAAGATATAAATACAACACTTGTAACTCTGTTCAAACTTATGAACAAAAAATGGTGCAGTTCCAAGGTGGCTGAAAGTAGATGTTGTTCAATTAAATTTAAAAATTATTATAAATAAATAATAAATAAACGATAAAAATACCTAACCATCATTAGTCCGCACCACATCATGAGTCGTTCCTTCCCCGTCTCTCAGAGCACGTGTCGCACGTGATCCTCATTATATTTCTCTGTAGACAACACAGTTATCGGACCCTACCAGACTTTCAACCACCGTACTTCTGTGATTTAACTAACTTGCATGAAATTTGATTGTATTCCAATCCGATCCAATAAACAGATTAAAAAAAAGCAACCGTAATCATATTTTATTTACGTATATTTAAAAAGAATATATAGATATATATGAAATATCATAACAAAAAAATTAATTTATTATCACTTCAGAATATTCGAATTGACACGAAAATAATGTCACGAAACACAGCGACTGCGGTAAAGGAATCTGATTTTCCAAACGACAAAAGTTTACTGTCTCATCCATGTTGAGTGGACCGACAATTGTAACAGTGTTGAGGCACAATATCTCCGCCGTAACGTTTAATATTTTTATCTCACAACATGCTGTATGGTAGTTTGTGTCACGCCACGTGTGTCGGGGCGCGGCTCGAGCACGCGGCATCTATACTTGTTACAGTAATTACTCGTACAATTATTGAAGGAAATCCGAAACGACATAATCCGAATGAGGAAACTTATGGTTTTCCTTTAAGGAGATCCAATTTTTACATTAATTAGCTATTTATAACAAATTTATTGTTAAGGTAAACCATGGATACTTGTAATTTATTTTAATTTTACTTATTTTGTTTGGTTGAGTCAACTTAAGTTTGCAAGAATTATCATCACAGACAGGTCTTACGTGATGGTGTCTAACCGTCTTTCACTTTCCTTTCCATTTCATCTGCCCGTTATCGCGGACGCTGTAGAGTAATCAAGACATCATGATTATGTAGATATAAAATAATAAAAAATATCTAGTACTTACCTATTCGAAAATCTTTATCTCATTTAAAGCTTTTATAAGTTCGTTACATTAATAGGCACAGATTCCTAAAACTAATTTACATATAACACGTATAAACTTAATCTTAAAGAATTATTTTAATTTTAATATTTTTCTTATTCCTTTTATCGAACGAAACTATAAGTAATATAATATGAATAAACATTAAACAGCTTTTAGTTTAGGACCTCTTGGTTATATTTACCCAAAAAAAAAGTTTTGAAATGACAAAAATAGTAAGTTGTATTTTCGTGGCCTCTGTTGACCGCACGTCGTGAGACCGGCAAGCACCAATCACATTACTCCTTTCTGTAAATTCGTCTCATAATCTCCCAATCAAAACTGTTTGCTGTTTGTGAACGCGAATAAAAATAAGGACCTATTAAAACATCGTTTATAACTTTTATATTTAAATAATATAATAAATGCCCGTGTCGTTCGAGCTCTAAGACCACGTTTTATTTTTTCGCTTGTTTTATATTTTGTAGCCTGGAAACCTGCCGGCATCCCCTTCCCCGGCACGTGTTTACAAAGACAGAATATAAAATATGAGGTATACCTTCATAATTATGTTGCAAGAAACGAGGCATAATAAGATGAATCACGCCCAGCGTAATGGGTTCACCGGTGACCAATAATAATCTTTTAAAATGTCAGCTTTCTTCGAACATACTTGTCGCCGTATGATTGGTAAACATACGACGTTGAAGCTTCAATGTCTAAACATCCTAAGTCTCGTTCACACACGTTTATCGACCTTATTTATAAAGTTGAAAAATACAGATTTGATTAAATATTAACAAAAACCTTTAGTGTTTCCCCACGACTCACACGGACGGCCACGTCTCGAGGCGACTTTAGCAACGTGAGTTCATACTGACTTCTATCCATACTGTATAGTACCTACGAAACAGAGAACATGCAAGAAATTTAATGAACATTTATTTCACAGCTCACACCAAGGTAAAGAGTTTAAACATGTAGGTGCATTGTTTAGAAGAAGACGGACGGACAAATACAATACAAAGCCGCCATAGTCATACAGCAATTGTAAAAGCTCTGCTTACATTAAAAGTATTAAAAAATACCGAAGTTGTTTTCAGGACCTGTTTGCTGTTTTGTCTCTATGAAACATTATAATCAGCTTTCCTTCCAACAAATTGTTTTCATTGCTTTAACAAATACGATGATCTTATTAATCAACGGCTGAGCTACTGTGACTCTCTAAAAGTTTTTCTTTTCGACTACGAGTAAAGCGTAATCACAATGTTAGTGAATTTTTTCCCAAACAGTTTTATATACTGGTACTTATACAACTACAGCTACTTAACATATTTTCATGTAAAATAATGTTCAAATTCTATTATATAGAAATAATTTCAAATATTTATATACATATATACAGAGAGAAGGCAAGCTAATTGAATTTACGTAAAATTAATGAGAGTTGTTTTCTATACATACACAAACATATATGATATCACAAAGAAGAACACTATGTTGCGTATGATGTACATGTATATTAATCTTTATATATATATAACGTTGTGATGCAGATAATTCAATTCACAGCGTGATTCTTACAAATTGCCTCTAATTATATAGTATAATGGAAGGCAAGTCATTACAAAAACATTTAAATCGACTCCGCCAGTTGGCAACCAAGTCTACAATAAGTAATTATTTTTATATTGAAGCTTGCCCTGAGATTATTTAATCATCAAAGGAGATGTCAACATACATAATACCATAAAATTCTCAAAATATGAAAGAAGACGATATATTTATTTAAAGTTAACAGTCAACATCAAAATCAG
Source organism: Danaus eresimus (assembly GCA_018231745.1). Taxonomy (NCBI): domain Eukaryota; kingdom Metazoa; phylum Arthropoda; class Insecta; order Lepidoptera; family Nymphalidae; genus Danaus; species Danaus eresimus. Next base: position 10,332 of record DVQP01002217.1, read on the forward strand.
AGTTAATTAAATTTTCTTTAAAGACATATATATATTGTTAAATGTATATTGCTGTTAGCCCTGAGGCTTTTACAGCGTCACCGAAAGAGTGGGCCAGTGCAGGGGCCAGGGAACCCAGAATGCGTAAATACATTCTAAAAGTAGACATATTATTACGATCATAGTTATAAATTCTAGATAGTTGGACAAAATCAGTTAAAAAACTGGACCAGTTTCGAAGTCCCCGTAAGCCGATACAACGACAACTATTATATTGCGTCGTAGTAACATAACGTTATCAAAGTTTTTATGAAAGCCTTAAAATCTTTGGAAGTGATACGAGACCTTCGCAGTAATATCGCACGTTTTTGTGTGAGACGGAGTCAGACAGGTGAGAACCAGAAGGACTGGTTTGTTTTGATTAATCGCTCTGAACGTGAATAATAAAGCGAATATCAGAGAATTGAATGATTACATTGTTTACTGATAACTTTGTATTATATTAGTACCTGCCTGCCTGCCTGCCCGTATGTATGTATGTATGTAACCTCAGAAAAATTGTTTCTATTGAAATTATTATTCTACTGCAAACAGTCTTAGAACAGATAGTGTTTTGTTGACCTTCGTAATTATCAAGATACGAAAAGGAGGACTTAATGTTTTTATCGTGGCTGTAATAAAAATGTGCTTCCGAAAAGTATTTCAGCAGAAAATAGCAATATTTTTAAAGTACTTTCGTACATAGTTACATGTATTCCCGAAGCTTTAATCGTAGGAAACTCTTAAGCAGGTACCTACTTCTACCACTGTTTGGTAGTCGATGTCACCTCATAAGACGGACATTGACATAAGACAATGGACAAGCCATTACATTCTGTGATGAGTATGAGATATATAACATTAGAAATATCTTAAATTCTTAAAAACTACTTAATATCTGATTTTTTTTTAACAACTGAATATTGAATTTCTCTTACTTTCTTCTCCAACTAATTATTGTTGATGTCTCTTTGTAAAACGTGTACTAAATTATTTTTATAAAATTAAATTTAAATCTACGTCTTTAATTAAATTTAAATCTAAGTACCTACAAAGTACCTAAAGTCAAAGTAGAGAGTAGTCGTTTAGTGACAATATGCGAATAGTTTGAGAACAGAAATATCTTAAATGAAATATGAAATAAGTTACTTTATAATAACTGTAATCTTTAAAAAACTATTAAACCATTGATTAATTTCTCTTGTTCGAAACTAATTGAAACATAATATTAAGCTTAAACTTACTTGTGTCAGCTATTTTTATACGTGAATTTAAAGAAGAGACAAGTTGTTAAATAAAAAAACTAAGGTTTTCCGACATACTGAGCGTTTGTTTAATTATTGAACCCTGCATACTCCGGACACCGGACCGACCCGTGATGTGACGATTTAGTTTAGAGCTACATACATTCGACTTCTTACTTTATTAATTTATAGTAAAGTTGTCAAATGTTTTCCTCGCTCGCAACCTGTTATGATCTGTTATAGATACCAGAACATACTGTTTATAGTACAGGTGATAAGGACGTGCCATCTGATGATAAGAGTGTACAATAAGATACGGAGGTTTGGATGTGGGAATAATGATTGCTTCCAAACATATCTGACAAACTTCACACCGACCTTTCGATAGTGTCTTGTACCACGACTGAATGGGTAGAGTCAATGAACAAGGTTCTGAACTGTGATTTTCGTCATCATTACCTTACTTTTTCTTATAATCCTACTTCCGACCCACAATATATAAATATTTTTCAGCTTTAATGTTATATGCAAAAAGTGTTTCACTCCAATTCTATTATGAAATTACCTCACAGAAAGTCACGTTGTAGGAAAAATAATTGAAGAGGTATATATTTTGTACAACTGATCGTAAATCTTAAATATTTTTAGACCCCCCCTAATAAAGGACCCTTCTTTTTGGGTCGTTATAAGTTGCGTGTGTGTGTCGATTTGTAATACATAGATTTCGATGGATTTTTTTTTTCTTTTAAAAGAGTTTCGATACGGTATTTCACAGCTGCTTTTGATTAACCTCAGTCCCGCGGTGTAAGAGTATAAGATCTTTCCAAAGCTATGTCAGCAAAATGTTGAGTGTTTTACAGAAAACTCTTTATACCAATAAATAGTAAGTTTCACGAAGGATCTGTAGCAATAAAACAAATAAACATTTTTTTGAAACGTTATTAAGTTATATTGGATCGAAGATTAAACAGACAAAAAGTTATTATAGTTAATAAAAACGTATTCAATATGAAATAGACACTTTTTATACCAAGGACATAATTAGTTAAACATAGTTGTAAAACCCAAGAATTGAATTTTATTATAAAAAAAAACCGTTTAATGACCTGTAGTTTCCCAAGGTGAATGAGCACACGTGTAGTTTGGAAGTGGACCAGTTCACGACCTTGAAATGAAAACCGACAGGAGGAGAGCCTTAGAGATTCCATCGCTATGTGTTCATCGCTTGAAGCTGGTCGGCCGCCACTCGCCAGACACCTGATACCCAACACCATTACAGGAGGTAGACTTCAGAAACACAAAGGAGGGTTATACTAGTACCTGATGTCTTTAATGTGTACTTATATTGTCGTAAGTATTAATCTTGCTTTAAACGCTGCATGTGTTCCTAGACATGTCTTAAAACCCGAACTGTACAATCAATTGACAATGTTAACATCACATCTCTTTTTATTATCTGCAAATAAAAGTTACAGACTACTAGT
>DVQP01002218.1:0-13074 GCA_018231745.1 Danaus eresimus
ATATATAAGGGTATATTGATTAAAGCCTTGACGAAGAAATAATGTTTATAAAATATGTATTTTTTAATTTACTCCTAACATTTTATATATATCCAATGTTAGAAAGACGTAATTACAAAGAGGAAATATATGCACTAGCTGTATAAGAAGGATGTTAACTGTTAACTGAGATATAGTTTAGACAAAACGTTAATAATAACGTTCATCGGTTACAGGATACGATTTAATTGGCGTGTACGTTTCCGTGGATATTTATATTTACGTGGTGTGGTATCCCAGTTCATACGGTAAAGATCAGTTTAGAACTCACAGATGAAACGAGATCAGGTCGTCTGTTAGGGTTGAAACGAAGAAGATATTCGGATTTTTTTTTTTGGCTGAATCCTGCCAGACGGTAGCCATCATGAGAATATTCAAAGAAACCTGTAACATAATCTAATCATACTTTAATTGTTCGTTCATTCGTTCTTGACCAATCTGCGGTCGTTGACCCGGTGGGAAGTTTTGTTAGGATTTAGGCAACATTTTGTAAGTGTAGGACCAATTTATTGAGAAAATATCATCTTGTTATAAAAAGACTTTTAGAAAACAGTTAAACATTAATCTAATATATTTTTAAAAACAACTATAAAATTATAACGAAATGTTATAATTTTTTATATTTTTAATTTTATTATATTTGCATTAAACTATACTATATAAAATAAATATTTTTATAGAAAAATTTAAATTAGCTAACTCTACCCGACTCTAGTTGACTCTATCTTACTCTATCTCGGTAATCATTTGCTAATCTCGTCATATTGATACAACAGCATATTCTCAGAAAGTCAGCCCAAATCGAACACCACTTTTGGACATCAAAACTCAACCGTAAAACGACACTAAACAGCGGCTTTACATTACTCAAATATCAGGCACATGTCATCCGATAAACGTCTTTAACACCTCCCGATAAAGCCTACTTCACGCGGGTATTACGTCCGAGATATTGCGTGGGGAATATGATACTTAAACACCAAATTATAGGGCGTATAATAGCGTGCCAGCGACTGCAGCAGTGCATCGTATAGGATTACTAAACCAAAGTATTTTCCATATCATTAAACATTTAACATCTGTACGTCAAACGCGTCTGACCGTCCCGTGTGACGTGGATTTCGGTATTCGCACTTATTTAATTTATTTGTATGAAAAAATATTCATAAAACATACAAAAACAAGCGATACAACTGTAGAGACGTTACGATAAATCAAGGCCGATCCCAACCGGTCTACATATTAATAATAACTAAACAATAAATCTCACAATACTAATAATTAAAGTGAATAAAACCGGCTGATAATTTATCCGAAATATGTATTATATTATACCGCAATAAAGTCTAACGTCATCGTTGTATTAAAGGCAAGCCCCCACTGCGCACGCGCACCGGCCATAGTAATTGAGACATATATCAGAAAGGCGCCCGCACCTCCGACTGTAGCCCGGTAAAACGATTATAACACAAATATATTTTGTATCACTCAGCAGAGACCTAAATAAACGTATTTAAAAAACATACAATAATATAAAATTTAATATTTTATAGTGGTATATAATTAATGAGAAAATCTACTATGAATATACAGACTACATATAAAGTAATTTTTATACGTATATAAGGGAATCAAAAGTTGTATATTGTTAATAACGCCACATGTAATGAATATCTTAATAACTCTTTTATTATAAAAATTTATTCAATAACAACTCATATTTTTTACATTTTAAAAATCAATTATTGAAAAAAAAATACTTTACATTAAGAGTTAGACATAAAGCGTTTTACCTACGTTTTGTATTATAAACAATGCAAAAAATAATGACAAGGAAAATAGAATAATGAGAGCTATGAGTTAAAATACTGATCGAGTTTTCTTTAAACTGAAAATAATTAAAATTAATGCAACATAGAACTTCAACATTCAAAAACTATTTTAATTATGTTTTTCTACTGCGAAAATTAATGTTTAATATATTTATAACATGAGAACAATATTAGTCTTGAGTTTTAATGTCATCTCTAATATATCCAAAGCTCCTGGACTAATTAAATACAAAAATATAAAATCTATCGTAATAAAATCCACGCTCCGAGATCGAATCCGTAAGTCGAAACTCAAGCACTGGAACAACTTAATTAATCCCATAAAACTACCGTTAAAGACTTAAACTCTCGTTAAGTCCAGATCTCTGAAGAGATATTTAATTTATAGCAATATCTATGTTTAATTCCCAGACTGTATTTTTAAGCATTTTTATTCAGGACATTATCAAATCACATTTTACAAATATCTGAATAGTATAGTGAGTTTTCATCCAGAGTCAGTTAACAGTTTATAAACATCTCAGTAAACCAAGCTTCAATGTAGTATTAAAGTTACGTACAGGCCGGTAAAGTGTTGCTGGGAACGGATAGTTCTAATTGCTGTTAACGGTATAAAAGCGAGACCAAAGCTGATGACCGTAATGTCCTTCCGTGCACCAACAAATTGTTTTCCGTGCCCGAAGGCTGGTTGCGTGATGCAGCACACATTTGTTGCGTGTGCAGCACACATAACTATGACCACGTGGTCCGCTCACGCAAACTGATACTGTCAATGAATGGCGTGATGCTTCAGATTGTTAATCGCAAGCGTGATAGCAAGGTCGCAGGTTCTATTAGAGGCTGGGTTTGTGGAGACTACATACTGTTATCCTTTGTAGTGACCAACAGATTAAGCTTTTACTGTCAGAGTGTCGTTTATTGATCTGATATTTATTTATGTTGCTTCTAAAATTGACGGAATCTGTCTGAACTGTCTTTCATCAAAATATGTTTTCCACACGAGTCCGGACCGTGATACAGGTTTGATGTTGTGACCTTCAAAACCTCCTAAATCTATAATAACGGACACTTAGTTAACCAGTGTATATAATGGTAGCCTGTACGATGAACGAACGAAATTTGCATGTGTTATTGTTAGTTGCGAATAGTAATTTTTGGCTTTACGTACCCTCAAGCCGCTTAATATAGGGGTAAGGGAAATTAGATATTCAGAACTTTCTATATTTAGGTAATAACAGATTTTATTATATATAATGAACATTCTAGACCCAGAAATACATTTCATATAAGATATAACGAGGCACTTAGAATGGAATCGTCATTATAAAACAAACCTGCCGGGGAATATTCAACATTAAAATCATTTGACAATCTGATTACACAATAAATAAAAAAAAATCCATCCAAAAATTCTGACACTATTTACACGTTAGTTAAAACATATCTCCCACCTTTTATTCGGCGATGACGTCACCCCAAAAGCTTTCAAATCACCCGGCTTTATATTAAAGATATTTATTGCTTCAAATATATTCTCCTGTGAAGTAAATCAACGGAGCGCTAAATAACATAGTTATATGTATCAGTGACGGACGGACGAAGAAAAATCGAAGCGGCAATCTTGAAAATAGACAGAGATAGATAAAAGGAAATCGCTGGTGTTGGAAAGGAACGGATGATAACGGAAGATGCCACGCCCATTTCTTCTGAACCTTCTCTAGTATAGTATAGATTTATAAAAGCTAAACTGGGGTGAACGTACCGGGGGCTGAATTATATATTTGGATGTTAAGCGAAATGCAATTTTATTCAATTCGTATAAAGCTCATTTCATTTTGTTTTCTCGTTATTGAAATTCGGCTATTTGCATTAACATTTCCAAACTATTTGTGTTCAGTTGTATTCAGCGGCAAAGTAAATAAAAAATGAAAAGGCGGCCGTTCCTTTGAATACGTCGTTACATAGTACGAGCCGGGTTTTGAGTTGGCTGTAAAACTATAGATGTTATTATCTAACTAAAGAAAACATATAAAAATATATCTTAATAAGCATATGACGATATTAATTAAGAACATTCCTTCATATAGAACTCTATACATATCTCATATATTAACATTTGTTATTCAATACATACAAAACAGTCTATTGTATGTCCAGTGAAGGGTTATTGCGTGACTGGTAATTATCTGACCATCACGTGACGTGGGGTCGGAAAGGGCCTCGCTATCGAAAAATTCGTACACAATTACGTTACTAAATTGCTTTTTATATTTTATACTTACTATTGTTTCTGTAACACTTTTCCAATACAATTGTGATTATATCCAATTTCATTTCCGATGGTTGTTGAAGACGAACACTTTAATACATAATAGCTACATACCTATAGCCTATGTATCAAATATTAATCGTACTATAAGCCATCTAAAATGCTCTTGCTCCCAAAACATAAACTATTGTTTTAATTTATATCTCATTTAAATGCTACAATGATTTTAACCTAATTTCACATTAAGTTCAATAGAATAAATATAATCAATAAAATACATCTATAAGCACAAACAAACATATATCACATAAATTATAAAAATCACATAAGAACCGATTGAACTTCACACTGATTCTTCCTGAGTGTGAACTATCAACGATCTCACAAAACCGTGAGACACCTCTTATGAAGCTGTCAAATACATCTTTGTTAGCATAATCGTTTCCATGACTGAGACAAAGACATTGAATTGAAAAACTTTAATATTGGAGTCGAAACTCACGGAGTGATGTTAATTAATAAAATTTATTACTATTTAAAACTCTAATATATTAAATGAAGTATCCAAAAGAGGCTGTAGTAACAGATATCATTAAATCATTAATGAATCGTCATCAAGTGTCAATATCATGACAATACGTCGTTTAAACGCAACTGGCCAGCTATCATTATAATTGGATTCCAAACATAGCTACTGGAATTCCACTTTCCAAACATTTCCAAGACTGTTATTACACGTTGTTTTTTTCTACATTAATTAGTATATTAATTATGCAAATTTGTATGCGAATCCACAATTCTTTATTGCATTTAATCGGATCGAGATTGTTTAACGTGATAGTGTTATGTTGGTTAAGTTACCAGATGTAGCGGTTTTGAACGAGCTCGAACTCTACACGTAATTTACGCTTATAGTTAAAATTTTATATATTATATATTGACAAAAATAATACCATTAAATTTATAAAGTTACCTATCACATTGTTATTACTAAACAACTGACCATGTTTTAAGATGTTAAAGTTAGTAAGTTTTGATGAATATCCGCTACCGCTTATGTATTAAATCGCACATTAATTTGGTGTTTGCTTGCAGACGATTACTGCTTCACCGCTAGGGTGGTTTTAGTACGTCTGCCAGGCTTTACGCTTTAAATGTTTGCTTTAAATTTATTTGCCAATAATTATATAAGTACAACATAAACCGATTGAAACATTAAGTTTCTTCAAACAGTTGATATTATAATTGGAAAGGTTTATATTTTAAGTTTTATATAAGAGTACCCAGGTATATATCATAGTATGTTAACCTCACGCCATTACTCTTTAGAGTTGACCTAGCTGACTAATCACTGATTCGTTTAGCAGATTGTTTTATTTCTAGGACGTTTTTTCTTATTTGTCCATCTACGAGCAACTGTGTCAGTAATTACAATGAATTGTGTGGCACCAGTAACGGCGGAGACGCTGGTGAAATCAAACAATGGTGTAAAAGAACATCGATAAAATAGCAGAGACTTTGAATGTGGGTAATATATTAATGTATAACAATACCAAATATGTATATTAAAAATTAATTAATTCTCATAATCATATGTAATTACTAGTGAATAAACAATAATCACCCCGCTGTCAGCGCGACGCTGCCTCACGACGATTATGAATTATGTAAATGATAAGCGAATCGACTGAGAGCTTGAAAAAAAATCCCTTTACGCTCCGCCAGACAGTTAATATAAATGATTAACAATGTTTTGCTACGTGCTGTTTGAAACAGAAATTAGGACACGATAATAATTACCGATAAAACTTAAATAAAATATTTTAACAAAATATTAAAATCGAAGCTTTCTAATAGCGAATACGTATAAAAAGTAGTTTATAATTAGATACAATTTGAAAATATTAACAGGAAAACCGTTAAATAATAATAATTTATTATTACAATAGGTAATACAAAGCAACATAATTATAATACAAAAGTAATCAAACCTTACTGGCAGTAAATCTGAAACGTTCGCCTTAATTCAATAAACAGTGTTTACTAATCGAATAAGCTACGTTTAATACAATAAAGAGCGACGCACAGAGACGCGGACAAACGACACGAGTCTATAGCACATAATAAAACAATACGAAACCTATAAAATATATCAATATTTTATTTTTATTTGGATTAGTTTTGTTTTATTTATATTCAAATACATATGTATTTTAATTAATTCTGTTTTTACTAAGTTTTTTTCATGCCTTTATTTATATGTATACTATCGAGTTATAATATGTCACCTCAATGATGCATTTTAGTATATTTTTTTGAACGGTCAAAGAACGAAAGTGTGCTTTCTCTTCGATTTCGTTATTGTTTGCTTAGTTTCATTCAAGTCTTATGGTTTATTTTTGATGTTTAACTAGCGAAACATATCAAATAGTGTCTGGCAGGTTAGTTGTAAGGATTAAAATCATATTTAGATTTTTTTCTCACAACATTTATAATATCGTATGTGTTATTTTTTTCATAATTCTCATATTATAAGCGTGACGATAGCTCAGTGTACGTTTACCTCGGAGATATAAAATGCATTACAGTCGGCTCGTCACCGTGAATCCAATAGGTTTTCATTTAATAAAACCTTTTTATTGGTTTAACTTGGATTTAGACTTATACCCCTTTAAGCTCTTTATACGGCCGTTATACTCTCATTACCTCATATAAGCCTGTGGAATAAAGCTGCCATACAAATCAGTTTAAAACCATCAACCTAAACCGTATATCACAAACATACAAAATCAAATAACCCCGTAGCGGTTATAACTTCCTTCTATACGTCGTTCATTAAACTCAGTTTGGATTTTCAGCGTTTGGCGCAATTCATACACGATCCAACCAATTACGACTCCGCTGAGATAAGCAAGTTTTATAAATAAAAACTCTAACGCGACGTTTTAAAATTGATTATTGCTTGTTTTATGTGTCGCAAAATGGTACTAGTAAACAGAACTTATCCGTCAAACGCTAGAACATTGTATTGTGTTGTAGTAAATATCAGCCACCATTGGTCGTGAGGCGTGGTTGTGTTCAATCTACAAGGACATAATAAGATAAGCAGATGACGCAACACGACAAATGTGAACTCCAGCCAATAAATGTATGACGAGCTGCTGTTATATAGACACATGGTCCGTGTGTATAACAATATGTTGCAACACTTTATTTTATTACAGAAACGTTAGTGTGCGGTGCTGATAAGTCGTGGTGCGTTTGTAAGCGTGCCATTCACTCTCTGAAACTAACCGCTAAACCACATTGAAAGCGCAGCCCAGGCCTTTGAAGCTCGTTGATGTTTGAACGGGCGATGCGATATTTTAATCATATATATATATTTTATACATCTACTATTTTTAATGTACTGTATCAATTTCAGATTAGTGTCGTTCCAAAAGACAATTAAATCAATGAAAACCTCAAGATTACACGATATACGGAAATCAAGAAATAACTATTAAACTAGCAGTATAAAATGTAAAAAAAAATGTCTCTATCATTCAACATTATTTATCTATAATAAATATAAAACCCTTATTGATAAAAGTGCATTATATATATACATATAATCTGTTAAAGATTATTAATATTTTACTAAAATAAACTACCCACCATCACAGATAATACAAAATCAATAAAGGAGCGAAACTAAAATAGCTGTTAAAAAAACAAGCTGCATTATATCAAACAAGGAATCAGCTGATTCAAAACGAAGCCTCCACTCGCCTGTACGTGTTTCAAGGAATTCAACAAATGTTAGGGACCTTGCAGAAAACATTTTAACCTTAATACGTTCGACAAATTAAAAAATATATTAAAAACAATATAGTCTGGAAGGAATAATAAAAAAATATTATCATTGACTCATTAAATGTACAAATACTCATAAAATAAGGTTAACAAAATTGAATAAAATTGTAACATATATGAACGTGTTAATATTTTTCTCGTCAAATATAAGATATTTTTCGATAGAATCATTTCCTATTCAAGTAATAAAACCAATTAATTCAGTTGTAAAAAAATATAAAATCTCTCTCAGAGCAGCCAGCGGTGTAGAGGCTCTCCTGTCGCCTCATGTATCGGGTTTCATTATTTAACTACTGTTTGCGCTCGTCTCCGGATCCAGTCTGAGGTTTGTATCGTAAATCGAGCGAAACGAATTTTTTTCCCCCTTTTTTGCTCTTTCGGTTTTAGAGGAATTAATTAAGCGAAACGTTTATCAGTTTGTTTTAACGCAAACGTATGTATGTCATTTATTTCTTCTTTTTTTCTTATTTAAATACAACATTATTATGATATGGGAATAAATCACGTCAAAATAGCCGTCTGATTATCGTTAATTAGTAATCATTGGTATGTGTCTTTCCCACAAATATTGGGGCAAGGATGCAAAAAGTGTATTTTAAATACAATATAAGATTTTTTATTGAAGATTCATTGACTAAGAACAATGAATATAATAAGATGCTTTTAATTAACTCTGATACAATGGTATGACGATTACAAGTATACAGGAATTAATTATAAATATTTGTTTGTTTATGTCTTAAGTTATACGTATAAAACAGGATTTTATCAGCGGAATTATTCGTTTTTTTGGCATTCACACAAACCTATTTAGGTACAAATTCGAATAAAACTATCTCCTTCTTATTATTTGTATAACAATCTAGATATCGGAAAATTCATAAACCTCAAGCGATATATCACTTTTAGTTTAGTTATATAGTTCGCATGCTGAATAATGTTACAAACTTCAGTCAGCAAGTAATATTTATCCTTAGTAGTTGTAAAATTCTATCACAATTAATAACGGGATCTACTTCAATCATATCACGCTCCATTTACTTCCTTAATACCAAACGGAAACCACTTCCCAAATAGGAGATAAGTTTCCCCAACTTAAGCGGTTTAACTACCCCTAAAGCGAGTACCTACATTGTTCTTTTAAATACGATTTTAGGATTTAATAATAATATTTAACAACTATTAAACACAATTATTTTATAGCAAACACAAACTGTAATGAGATCTGAGACTTACGTGATATTTATTTAAATGAAACTGTTATTTTCCGACAACTTCGCATATTTTGTTATTTTTAAAATCTACATAGTCCCGACGTTTCGGTAACTTTATTATCCGAACATATTGGTTTTATTTAAACATTAATTATGCATTTTTTTCTTATGTAAAAAAGCACATTTTAAAATCACGTCCAAGTAGATAGCGAATCCGAGACGATAGCAATCTTATAAAATTTGAGATCATTTATAAAGTTGAATAGAACCGAATTTTAAAATGAAATCAGTTTTAAGATGAGACGGCTATTAAAATAGTATTAGGGATGCCTCCGGGCACGTTATGTAATGACCACATCAGACATCGAAACAGAGATACTTATAACATATATGTTTGTGTACCAACCAACGGTTTATGGATGGACCTTTGTTTTAATAAACATTAAAACAGCCTACAAATAACGTAAGGTTAATTTATTATTTATTAATAAATGAAAGTACATTACAATTAAATATATCACTAATCCCATTTGGTGGCCAACCCCAAATTTCCCAACCCTATTCGTTACATTCAATGGACCCCGGGATCGCTGTCAGTATAAAGTGCGCTGCTTCATGTTTTGACAGAAGTTAATATTATATCAGGGGACCGACAAACGTACCTGGCATGCCTATTGTGTGTGGTCGACGAAAAAACGGGATAAATTGGTCCGAGGTTTCGAATACATTTATAAACATACGCATCATTCATGCTATGTATAGTGTACATTGAAAAAGACGATTTAATGTAACAACAATAAAGTCGATTGTTATATACAAATCATCTGTTAGTTCCCTGGATACGGCGACTTAATCCAAATAAATGAATTCAATTACTCAGCGATCTAATAAAGTTTTCGCAACAAACCAGTCCATTTCCTATTTTGACAGGTGGCAGGGGTCTGACATCGCTACCTGTTTTATTTGACCCCCGCAGTGCGCCACACGCCAGCCTGAGTACCAACAATTGGTACATTTACCCTGAATAGAGTAATGCCTATTAAATAGGTTAGGGCCAAAGCTGATTTATTGCTATAGTCATTTAAGGTGTAATGGATAAGTAGCTACTGTACCTACAATACTTTTATTTCCTAACATTATTAAAATTGATTATACAAATGTTCGATTTCAATATAATAAAGATTGTATTCCGCGGCTGCAACTTTGTGCCTTAATGAAAGTCATGTATTTAAACATTTACAGACACTTTATAAATATATAAATCTACACTGTTCTCTGCATTTGGAGCTCTAAATAAGTCTCAAATAAAGGTAGTACTTATTCCTACACAGAGAGATACTTTTAAAATTGTCAATAAAGGCTGTCAATAAAATAAAATTAATTTATGATGTCACAGGATATGTTCTTTATCGTAATATTTTTTTGTCTGACTGTATTAGTGTATTAGCATGAGTGAATCAAATGAATATAATAACAAAGATCGCCACTTAACTCACTGTCGCAAAATACAGCAATTGTTGACAATTGCAATGATTTGCGGCAATCAGAAACTGTTACAAACTATGTGACCTAGGACATTGTCGAACGGGAGTACATTGACGCACAATACAAAAACACACGCTGACCCAATGATTTACAAAGAACTATTTGATTTTCATAAAATACTAAATGTGTTACCTAAAACTATCAACGTTAATGTAACCCAGGCGAATAACTGTCGCTTTTACGAATAACTATAAGACTAATTTCAATACAACTTTAATATAGGATAATAAAAAGGTAAATAGGTATTATATTAAAACGCGCTAGTTCTTTTAGATATCATTCGCTAGAGTTCTTAACTCAATGCGTTCTCTAGTACCTCAGTAAAAATTATTGTTTTACCAATTTTACTTTTTATTTATAAATTCAGTTTACATAGACTCGAACGCTTTCCAAAACAAAGTATATCTTGTATTATTACCAATTAATTATCATCCCATATTAGAGGCCTTGAGGAGAATAGAAATGTGCGTAATACGAGAAAAATCAACGGAAAACAGTTATTTCATTGAAGGCTAAGCGCGATCAAGCGTGAACGTTTATGATATTGGCATACTTAATTTTGCTTGGCATACATGACTATCCATGTATGAACATTTTTTTTACAATTCAAAGGAAATTATGCTTAAACATAAAATACTACAGACTATTTTCGGATGGCCATCACTTCATTTGAGGGTATGAAATCAAATGTCGTTTTTAGAATGGTCTGTTCGGTGTTGTTGTTTTTATTAACTTAATTAATACGAACCTTTGTCTAGAACATGTCCTTAATTCTCATATTTGATTACTGAATTGTGTATGAAGTGCAGCGAAGGTCGTGCGAGCGTCTATTGTTCGTAATTTTCCTATTTTCCAATAGACGTTGGTGATAATTGCGCAAAGTGCATTAAAGTCTTTCATATATTTTTTTGTAAGTGAATTAATACAACATTCCTGAGAACGTTATTTATAGTCTGCTGTATGAATTAATTAAAGAACAATCATAATTTAAATATCATCTTATTAAATTTCAAATGCACCAAGGATAAATTGAATTCATTTGTATCGGAATCATATTTGCTTCTTGCATTACGATTAAATACGTTTCTATGAATCGCTAATTGATTTGATACAATTTTGTCATGCAACTTGGACATTATAAAGTCCTTTTTTTAAATTGTTTTTTTATTTTATTTTTAGGAACTTTTGAGTTATCTACAATAATTTATTCATCTCAAGGACACGAAGTAAACGAGAAATAAGAGTGCTCCCCGGAGAACTAATCGTGTTTGAAGTGTCCAAAACAAATACAAGTTGTCCGAAATGGATATCCCAAACGGCCTTAACCCTAGTACGTTGACCCGTCTAATACATTTATAATTATACGCCACAGGAAGAACGCATTTGTAAACATGTGTGTGACGTAACCGGTCGGTTTTTGTTTTATTTCTTCTAGACAAGTTTTCATATACCTCAAAACATAAACAACGAGACGGAAAAGCTATACAGCATTCAATATATTTTAAATGCATTGTTATTAGGCGATGTACTTTTATATTCGGAAATTTTAAATTAAAGTGACAGTTTAATTTAAAGCAAATAAATACCTTCTGCTGCTGAAGTAAGAAAGTTTTAGAGACGAAAAAAATTAAGATAAAAATGAAGTTGTTCCATACAATGTTACCGAAAGCAACACGAGATGCTTACACGTACTGAGCCCTTGGTACACGACGTGTTAACGGTAAGATTCGTTTTCGTTGGCGTGTTAGCATGTCAGCACGACATCCATTCAACTCAGCTGGTCAATGACTTTTGCACCTATAATTGTTATGACTGTCGATAAAGCTTCTAAGATACACGCGACATCTTTATTTAATAAACTTCTGGGAACCATTGTTTTAACAGAGTAACATCATTCGTTTAAAGTGCACGGCCTTGTAAGGGAACTTATAAGCCGAATATGTCATTTCATTATGAATTTTATATATAACATCCTTTGTACGTTGTTCTGTTTAGTTTCGTAAGTTTTAATGACTGCTTATTCCCCGCTAGGTTCAAATGATAAGATTTAAGCCAGTCGATTAAATGTTCATCAGATGAAAGAAATTACACATAATCATGGGAAATCGCCTTACTTTTGTTTCTGACAGTAATAGTTTCGTTTTAAAATCGTTTAGGTAAGTACCTTTGACGTTGCTATAAGTTTGCATTAACATAAAACGTAAAATTTCCTTATTTTTCGTATATATACAACAATCAAATTTTCAAATATAAGTATGAAGTATAAAACTAATATATTATCGAATTTACTACGCGATTTTTTATTACTTTAAAACTACAT
>DVQP01002219.1:0-13073 GCA_018231745.1 Danaus eresimus
ATCTTTCGCTATCAGACATTTCAGTGGCTGCATCGCAAACAACCATAGGAACTACATAGCTCTTAGCTTTCTGAGTACCTCACTATATATTTGTTTCAATATGAATAATGTTTTAAAATTTAAATTCAAATTATATTATTGACACAGTTTTTGCCACCTGTCTTTCCACAGACCTTCACTGCGTTAATAAGTGATTTTATGATCGGATTGTTACACCATATGTCTACACAGTCATCCTCATTTTATGGAAAAGTTTTTAAAGGGTTTAAATTATGTGAATCCATTAAAACCGGAACATGTTTCATTGAATGGGTTACCAAGTATTGTTATTTAAAGTAGCAAGATTTTGGCGACAAAAAATACATGTTGGTTTGCGGTCAATAGCGCAAGTCTCTCCGGTGCTATTTGTGTCACGTTTTTCATGAATTCTTTCTCTCTAACGACAGACTTACGAATCTAAAATATTGTTATTTAATAGTGCATAATGTTTATTCAATGTATAGAAACAATCCCGTGTACGGCATGTGGCCTGTGGCCTGTGAGTAGTGACTCACGCTGCTATTCTTGATTAATTACGTATTATTCGGTACGTGATTAACGTCGCGTACGGAGCGGCCGCGGTGAAAATGTGCCTCATGAATATAACAAGGGGCTTCATGTCTTAATATCAATAGAGGATTCGTAGTGTCCAGTGTTTGTGAGACGAGGCGATTGTACACACACTAAGTGCACGTGAGTCGCTGGTCAGCTTCATCATCAATGGAACTATATGATTAGAAGTTATTGGGGTCGATGTGGAAGGTCGATCTGATGTAGCATTCTACAATTCTCACACCGGCTCGTCATTGGGAATCACACTGTCACATTGTCTTGTATCGTCTCGATCGAGGGACGGCTCTTGAACGAACAATTTTCCGCATGTCGCACACACACGGGCTTGGTCCGAGCAGTCTAATGACCTAACATTTATTTTCATGTTCGTACATTATTCGCTCACGTCGAACACATTACAAAGCTATTTTTAGCAGATATTTATTTAATGATTTATTGTCTCTGCCGGAGTGATTCAAGTTATATTTATTTTTACGTCCACGGCCATCACTTTAATGGGAATATTGAAAACGATTCGCAAGTTGTAAAACATTGTGTTCTACGGATAGTCATAAACGACAGTCGTCGAGAGTTAGCCGGCGACTGATATTTGAATATGACAATAAATTATTACAATACAAACGGCCCTCTCAGATTTCTGTTCTTTGTTTAAATCATAAAAATCACAAAACTAATAGCGGACCTTTAGAATTACTCGCTCTTTGTTTTAAAACTGTACGTTTGTTAGTGAAATTCCGTAAAACAATTTATAAATGTCATTGTTATTATTGGTAGACGATAAAAAAAACTCTCCTATAAAAAACGTCTATGAGTTATCTCTGGTTGGACCTCGAGTCTATTTAAAATATAGTCAGGTGTCCGCCGACTCCTACACACGACACTCGAAACGCGGGATTTAGAAAAACTGACACGTCATAAAAGATTGCTCACCGTCATTATAGTATCTTATATAAAATATTTTTGTTAATTTTAAAAAACTATAATATTCGTTATCTGGAAGTGCGAGTCGTTCTGAGCAGACCATACTTTTTGTTCATTATTTCCGTGGCATTTCAGGTGTCAGTGACACTTTATTTTTGGCGCTCAGACAACTCGTGCACATTTGTTTTTTTTTTATTAGCAACCATTCCCAAGAATCCGATTCCTTTTATAATAACGTATCGCCATTTTAAATATTTTCATTGCCGTTTAAGGTCCACCGGAGTATGACATTAATTAATTTATATGATCCATAATACTCCGAACGGTCAAGTAATGTTCATACGAAGCTAGGGCAAAAGGCGTCGGTACAAATGTCACTCCCTTTTGTTTCAAAACAGGGGCCCTTTTTTAGTATCGATCGTCCACAGGCCGCAGGTAACCGGGAGCGGATGATTTATTACCGGCTTGTTTGTTCAAATAATCGATCTGGCATATCGCACCGCAAACGATTATAGTCCCTCCGCCGGGAGACCTTGGGGTGCTTTCGGTATCCACCGCAGGTCGCATCTCAGCTTAATGGCGGTCTAAAATACCACGTGTGCAACGATATTTATAAAAGAGGAACTCGCTAAATTTCAATGGGAATTTATCGCCGGAGTAAATGGAACCGTCGGCCGGTCGGTGTGCTGGACCTACGTATGGATTCCGCGCTTCATTTCGCTCGTCACCGGGCGCATTGTTGAAATGAATATTGGAACGCCATTACACAATCGGAGCTCCACTGACGGACGAGAAGGGAATAATTCGACTAAAAATACGCGGCACGCACTCGAACCCGCACCTCCCCTGAACTGTAAATCTACCAGAGTGAGTTGACGGACATGGCCCTGTACAAATAGAACCAATTAATATAGCAATATAATAAAATGAAAAACGCTCTCGAAACGACTGTCAGTTCCCGTTATTATAAATAGTGAGGGTCAAAAGGACTCAGAATGATATTAATGGTGTAAGGGAAGGCGGCGGCGTTGGGGTGCCGCGGTGCCGGTATAGAGGACTGCGAGGACCCCAACCAAAGAAACGGATCGAATCAGAGCGGGAGAGAAGCGGGCACTAGCACGGTTCAATGTAAACTACAAACAGTGAGGCTATTAAAACATTTAGCTACGGACTTGAACGAGGCGATTGTTCGGGCGTTCATCAAACAGTAGCACAGATATCTCCAGATAATACACAAGCAAACAGGCCGTACAATACGTATCGTAAGAAACGGTAGTCGGAGATAGGGAATGAAATAGTTTACAATGTTTGTCCACTACTTGGTGCAGGACGAGCTTCATCCAAGTGTTTATAACGCAAACAGAGCACACAGCAGCGAGTGGCGGGAGTCGCAGCGGGTATCAGATTTCCTGATAACGTGTGATAGTGTTATCACATACCACAATCATATAAATCGCCTTCGCTTCACTTCACACGCTTCACATTCGACACACGACACTAATTGTGCGCGTCGTCCGTGTGTCGTTGTTCAGTCGTTGGAGTGTCTGTGACACATGTAAGGCATCTCTGGAGATATCGTATCTGTGATCGATGGCCCGCCGGTTAATTACGACACTATCGCATTAACTTCATGATTTATCGACATCGTCTCGCAGATAACGCACATTATAACAACATTTTTATGTTACTACAGTTCGAAAACTCGCAAAATGTATAGCACATGTCGCCCACTGTCCACATACATGTGTTGGGAGGTATTAAACGATACTCAGACTGCTTATAATGTTGTAAATTATCATTTGTTCCAGTTCACGATCACTTATAGAACATATTACAATATCCACAGAGCGGGAGTGCAGACACCCGGCTATCGACGAGTGTCTTGAGTCTACAACAAAGCAAGCTTGTTACATACACGATTGTTAACAAATATATGTGAGACCATTAGTTTCAAATCCTTTTAAGATGATTTGATGTACATTATTAATGATGTTACATACTGTTCCTGTAAACCTTTGTAGGCTGTTTGATTTCACATTATTTGTATCAAAATATTGTTGGAGTCGATCATAGCATGTTCCCGTCTCGTCGTCCTAATGTTATGAATTCAACGTCTGTATTAAACTGTTCGATAGTTTATTGCGAGGAGGGCATCGTGTAACACAAACTGTAACACGTGTAGCGACTTACTCACTCCCTGTATATAAAACAAACCTTTAGTATGCCGACACATCCACTGTGTTCGTCATTATATATTTCATATTTAAATGTACGCCCTATGACATTAGGCGTCTTGAGGTAAACATCATGGGTGTAAATACCACGGAGTTATAAATAATTCATGTTTAAAATTGACACAGCTACTTAACATAATAGTTCCAATATCATAAATCACTCGTGAAGTGTAAAAAATGTTAATACAAATGCCGTGGGCGCGGCGAGTGGGTCTGCCGTGCACACTCGACGCTGGGTGGCCGACTGGCCGCGCGAGCGACACTCACAACCAAGGTTAGCCTTCATTCAGTACCTAAGGAACTGTCGCTAGTGTATATTATATACTAGTGTCGTTATATAAACAGTCCTAAACATCCTAAGCTTTCTTCGCGGGTCGTCAGGTCGGGAGCCGGTGTAATGGCTATTAATAATCTAACATTGTCCGTGAGCCGCTTTGCCGGTGTCCAGTGCTCTCCGTAAACAAACATCGATACTCCTCGGCCGACGGCGAGCTACTTTCCGATTCGTTCATATTCATTTCATTAGTATCACAGCGTACCTACATTTTTGTCCGCGGACACGCGAGTTAACGGGACGTCACATCATACACATTTTAATAATAAACTCCGGGTTATGAAACTAGTTTCGTGTTTTCTATTAATCCCTTCCCAACTTCTGTATGTATAAAGTCTGGCTGTGTTTTTGTTTTCTCTAGACGAGTCATTGTTTTAAAATGTTTAATTTCACCTTAGTCGTACGTTCGCATTGTTTATGAAATTCCATTTAAAGGTTTTTCCTTGCTTAGAATTAACCCTGGATGTAACGAAGTAGCTGCAGTCGTATCCAAACTTATAATTAAACAGTATGCAAAGCTTTTACTAAGTCGGTATTTAGTTGGATTTGGTGTTCATGGTGTATGACTACAGCTCTCACTAGTGTCGCCTATAGATCGGGTTGTTGATTCATTGTTTAAAATGTCACATTAGTTTATAAAGTGCAGAGCTCTGAGCTCTCACCGTACAGTGACACAATGAATGCAAATTAAAAACGCCGTGTAATCCGACAGTGAAGTTATTGGACTACAAATTTGTAAATGGCCCCATACATGATACAGGATAGATGAGATCGCACCAGGCCGGGAGCGAGTCCCACACTGCTGGTCTGCCGGTCATTCAACTAGCTTTATATCCGTTCAAATAAGCACTAAATATGTTTAATGCGTTCCTCCTGTAATTAGTAGGTGTTAGGAAATGAGAAACAGTGTTAGCTCAGCCCTGTGGGTTTGTTTACGGTGTGTGCGTGTGTATGTGTGTGATGAGACGATAGAAGGTACCGGGGAGCGATCTACCGCGGACAATTTACTTTTTCCATCGTACCTCGATATTTGATTTTAACTACCCTGATACTACAGACACGGAATAGTTACGTTTTTTTTCATTAAACATTCCCTCGTTTTAAACATTCCAACTAGACTTACGACTATGTATCATAATATATAATCCACTATTTTACGCTTCACATTTTTTTATTCTTTTTTATCGTCTGATAAAATTACAACATTCACTTTGAAATGTTACGCGACGTCACTGGAGTGGCTTTTTATGATATAAAAGGCGGACGAAGATTTTAACAGATTTAAAGCTTTAATTTAAATGAAAACGATTATTTGATGTAACAGTTTATGATCGATTGAGTGGTAGGTGGTAGGTGGTGGCGTGGTGAGGAAAGTGCCTGTAATAAATAAAGGCGTGAGTCAACGGACGGTGGCTGGTTATTTTCGACTTGCAAATGAGAAAGTGCATGGCTAGTAGCTTCAGGTGGCGAGTACATTGCACCGCTCCTGTACATACTACACTCAACGCATGCACTCTTGTTTATTTATTTGTTGGACGCGTCCGTTTCCACATAAACAGTTTTATATCCTCGGATATGATTCGTCTTCGCATATTATGTATTAGGACATGTGGCGTGATGTTCGTTACCGTTCGAGGTGTGAGAAAAGCGGGTACCTTTATAAACGACCACCGTCGAATGATTGCGATACGTCTATGATCAATTTATGAATATCTAACGCTAACTAACAGATCAAAGCCGTTTTATGATCTTCACAAGTAGCATTATAAAATATATTGTATGTATTACAATGCAGGAAAACTATGATGAGTACATAAATATAAAGCAAGAGTTCACGAAACACAGCTGAGATTCTTGGAAAGCTTTTCTAGCTTTTGTGGTAGCGTTGTTTTGATATACGTTATGTGGAAAGAGTTTTATGGCTTCTAGTTATTGGGAACAAATAAATAGTGTTTATTAAAACATAGCATGATACGGTTCGAGATTTGGTTACCTTCGTGAATATTTTGCGAGCTAATAGAACTATCAGGTGGCATTATGTTTTATCGTTTCCATTATCTCGCAAAGTAAACAAGCGATGTTTTGTGACAGTAAATGTCTATTTATAGTTGGAGATATGAAGATACGACTCCTCTTTCGAATTCGGCATTCGAATCGACGGTAATCATTTCTTAATGTTCCTGGCTGAAGTACAGGGAGTTCTTATTCAAATCACAAACGATAGTAATCGGCTCCGATCAAATCCCGCTAACCTTATCGAAAATACTCTAATCAATATAAGATAAGTAACACTCACCGCTAACCGCTTCGCACGGAAGACCGTAGACCGTACACCGTACCCTCGATCAGGCGGACGGCCGCTCACACTACACTCAACACTTCACACCAACTTCACCGTCTTCTCAAATATCTCAATGAATACATGTTATCATTTAAAAGTATCGATCAGACAGTCACACGCGTTGGAGCCGTTCTACACGACGCCTATATTTTTACATTCGACTGTAGATTTCTTGCAGGATAAGAAAACAGTTCATCCGAACACTGAAGAAGTCGAGAAAACTAGCAGGGACACTATTCTCGTTAATAATTGTCAAGTCACAGTCAGCGGTGCGAATCTACCAAACAAATGATATCGATAGTTAAATTGACGCATACAATGAATACGTCCGTACACCGCGGCGTGCGGAGAGGAACTGATTCGTTAGACTGAGACGACTGAGACATGTGAATGAACGAGGGAGCGCGGACTATGGAGGGGCGAGGGGTGAAGGGGCTGGCAGGGGAGAGTGTAGGGAAAGGGGAGGGGTGTACACGGCTGACATAAAGACACTCTATACCCTCGCCGATAGATGGCGGTGTGCGAGTGAAGTATAAAACGGTGAGCCTTTGAGATAGATGTTCTAAATAATTATAGAAGCAGGGTTCGGCTCTGTCCGCGAATTAGGGAAACGTTTTTGAATTAACGCAGTCGAACGTTTGCCGTGTACTTCACGGTTTATTGAATACGATACTTGGATATCTGGAATAAATTTGGTCGAACGGAATAAGTGAATCAACTCCGAGATAAATTAGTGTTTACTTTACGTTGCTTTGCACAGAGAGTGAATTAAGAAAGAGTGAGGTGCTATCGGGATTTAGATTAAATCTTCCATCGAAGAAATCTATACAGATAGAATTCTTAATAGAGAACTGGAGATCAATGAACAAACTCTGATTACTTGTAGTGATATTCTTTGTATGCTATATTTACCATCGCCTCCATCACTATGCTGTTTACATTTTCTTACACTACTGCACTTTGACGAGCTAGTCAACATATCATATAGTCAAGATTATGCTTACCCTATGTTTGAAACATTAAACTATGTAAACATTTCCCGTTTCTCATTTAAAAACTGTAATTTGACAAGATTTATGAAGGACTTGGACTAGGGGTACAGTGTGAAAGGATAACTATTTTATAATAATAATTATCATTAAATTAGAATGTTTTGAAACAAATCGCTGTAGTCTTAGTGACGGTTCTGGAAGTATCCAACATAAAATATACTTTAAGACGGATAATTCCAGCAAATAATAGGTATTTCGTTTTCCTTAGACATTGTTACAGAGTTGTTTTAAACTGTTGAAGTTGGTGCCGAATTACACAATGCTTAAGTACACTGACTGTCATATTATCAAGGTCAGTATCAACTGCTCCTGGTGTATCTTATTGTTGATTGATTGATCTCTCTCCGGATCTCTTCTCTATAAACGTTTTAATTCTATTCTTCTGTTGCTGTTGCGATGTTTTTGTTCAGTGATTGTTTTTAATTTTATGTACCATTTTAATTACTACAAGTGTCTGTCGTTATTATACGTGTATATTATCTTATTATATGTTGAATATATCACTTCTAGTCTTCTTGTATATTGTGCCAACATTTCACGCGTAGTGTCGTGGTAACAGTTTCTACACGTCTGAGTTGTGTTCCATGTTGCTATATAATTTCGTTTCGTCGTCTAACAGTTTGTGAGTCTCTTTCTAGATATGTACCTAATATGTAGAAAGTTTTTTGTAACTAAGTGTTTAAATTTTCCTAAGTATATTTTTTTTACAATCAGTCTCTATTTGTTTTAATAAAATTTGTTTTTGCACTTATTTTAAAGGTTGTCGTAGGGTCGCTGTATCATGGACTTGGTAGCGTTTTCGGTGTTACTAATGATGTGTACAATATCCGTTTAAGTTAATCAGAGTATATACTTATTGTGACAAATAATTTTATTAAAGCTCATTAATCTACATATACTACATTGTTATCAACAAGGGCTCTTAAAATAAAGAGTATTCATAATCATATATATACATGAAGGTACGTCAGCGCTCAGGAGAAGTCGTTAAACAGACACCAGTCAACGGATGCCGTCCTCGACACCAGCAAAGTGGCAGGGGTATATTGTAGCCATGTCATTCAAATCATTTATTTCATTTGAAGCTGATTTCAAATGAACGGAAAAAAAAAACACAAACTAAACTACAGTTTTTCCTGGCATGACATGATCTTTTGTTTATTTGTAATTTCTTATGATGTAGATTTGGGGAAATTGAGACATTAGTATATAAAACAGACTTGAAACAAACTGGAAGAAACTGGAAGATTAATTGATATAGCTTGCGTTTTATAAATAAAGTAAGTGCCCTGTTCCAGGCGACTATTTTCAACTGTGCTCCGTGTATCGGGCGTCATCATAATTGATTTAGTCTGTGCCTACAATAAATCAGCGCGCTATCTCTCCTATCGCCGCTCTATTGTTTATGGACCAGTATCATCCGTCATATTCCATAGACAAGCCGGTTTGTACGCGGGAATTATTTTTATAATGTTTATATTAACCGAAGATTTATTACCGAAATTGTTTAATTGATACCTTTACAGTTTTAACATATCTCAATTTAAAATTATCTTTGTGTGTGGCAATTACTAATCATTATTGTATATATGAAAGTAGAATAGCTGAAGATTTTCTCTTAAGCGTCAACTGTGACTTACAAGTGAAGTCATAATCTATTAAATGTAGATACAAAGGAGACTCATCATTAATATTAAAATTGATAAAAAGTTCAAACCAAGGTTGTCAGTGAGTTTAAACTCATCTGTCGGTGAATGCTCTTATTACGGGCCTCTATCTCTGAGGTCAATCTGCGGACTGATTTATCGAGGTGTCCTAGAATTTAATCACTTTATTATTGTAATGATTAAAATACCAACAACAACACTCGCGGGCCACGCGTTAAGGCGGACTGGTATCTGGATATTCACCTCTTCGATAACCACATTGTACTGAAAGATGCTTTGACACTAAACCAGCAGATCTGTGTTCGGGTCTGTCACCATTTTCATATAAAAGCTTCTTATTTAGATTTTGTTTCCCAAACTTTTTATTATTTTTAAATTCCGATTCATTGTTCCAGACGCTATTGTTTTTATTTTATCCGTATATATCAAAGGTCGAATGTATTGCCATCCAGTTGTTGTCATAAAACACAGGTACAAGTAGCCACAGATGTGTGGATCCTAGTCGGTGTGTTGACCTTTCACGGCGACCCTAGAGGTTCACAAGGGAATGTCTTACGCACTTTTAATTACGCTGTCTCCACAACCCGAGTAGGATGGGCTGGCCTATGATTGAGTCCACCCTTCCTTGTTCACCTCCCGCATTGTGCTTACGAATTAGACTAAACAAATAATGTAACATTTAAATACACGGCGGAGGATGATAACTACAATGTTCAGTTTATGCTTGTGTACAGTCCGTGTGTTGTAGGACACGGTCACAGTAACATACCTGCAACACAATGACAGTGGGCGGTCGTGGGCGCTGTAACAGCTCCTATACGTCACAGACGGCTGTAGGTACTGTCGTGATCAAAAACACTTACTCACTGTTAACTTTCTGTTTCGCGTTTATTTATGTGTTCACGTATTAAATTGTTTATTTCTCTATATGTAAGAAAATATTACTTTGATGAAAGATTAAGAAATTCCTCAACATGTTTGGTTTTATCAATTCGTCGAATAATATTTATTAAGAAGGATTGACATTTCCAAGTGCTTTTTCCCTTCACCAGACGGATAGTCGATGTCTTAATCCCTAAATCCTCGACTTGTTTATTGTCAGATTCAAATCTAATGTATTAAGCATAACATAATTTTAATCTTATATTACTTAAGTAGTACGTGGAAGGGAAAATATTAAGATTATAATAAACACTCCGAACCTGATTTTTATTTCACATGACATGGCTAATATTGACATTCAAGACTTTTTTTGGTCTGTTGCATGTCACATTACAACCGGCTTCGAAGATGGTGAACGAGAAAGAGGAAAAGTAAAACAATCATTTCAAATTTACAATTAACTAGCGTGTTTGCTGTTCAATTATAAAAGAGATTTTAGTTTCCAAAAATTAGAACTTTAAATATTTATAATTTGAAAAGCAAAATAAAGTTGACTAGGTGTATCAATTATTAAAAATGTCCAGGATTGATATTGACTTTAGAATGACATGTAAATTGAAATAAAGTTAGTTCAGTTTAGGGAAGGTGAATCAATAAGAACATTGAGGATTATCATTGGAACTATGACATCAAAAGGAATGGCAGGTCTTCAGAGCATGATGGAAAAGAGACACGTAGAACATTCAGAGACGGCTGGTAGCACACAACAATGGAAGCAATCTACCGAACATTTTACTATCAGACCGCACTTTGAATTAGATCGTGATTCATTTCTCGGTACCCACACTGTTTATCGCAAATATTTTTGAATCCTTTTTCGTTCATTATTGTTTTTTTGTTAAATCTCAACAATAATAATGTACGCAACGTTTCACGGAGTTAATTACTAACACGCCCACGGACCACCAATTAATAAAAAAGGAACAAAATACATCCATACATGTTAAACCTGTCACACTAACTGCCGACCCGTGACTGTACTCAAAGTTTACTGTTTGTGACCAACGCCTGGTGTACTTTGCTTTGAGTATGCACACATTCATCTACAGTTTACACCGAGTCATATATTTGATAAAGTTTGATTGTAACGATACCTTCATCTATAACATTAGGCTATTCAATGTATAAATATGTATGATTGGTTTACATGGCCGGTCGGTCCGTCGGAGACACATTATTGTTGGTTTTCAATTAACACAAAGCCTTCCTCCTATTAATAAAACACACCTAAATCTCTCACAGAACGATAAAGGCAGCCGGAGCGCAGTGTGCGCCGTGCGGCCGACACTTGGCGATCATTAGCTATTATTATATAAAGCACAAATCAATTTTAATCGCCTCTAAAACAATATTTCAAAGCAATAAATCTCAGTTAATAGCGTTATTGGAAACACGTTGTTTTAGGCCACTTTCATAATGTTCAATACTTATAGGAAAGTTTCTTTAATATTCACTACTGATGTTGAATATATTTTTTAAATGCAAAAGCAAGTTTTCTAAAATTATGTTCTAGTAACTAGAATCTAGTAATTAAATAACACCATGTAATCAGTTTTAAGAAATATTTAAGAAACATTAATCGATAAGTAGGAAAATAACTACCTAATAACGATATTGGAGGCTAAAGTCACAACTTAATGAAAACTCTCTGCTATTGTAACAGAATTAATATCCATTTGTCCGATGTTGTTTCTATTTAAATTTTTCTTGAACGGATTAAACGGATTGCCTCTAACGAGAACAGTTAATGTAAGATAACGTGATAAGAGCCGAAGCCTGAGAGCTGATCTGCGGCTTAACATCTGGATATTAATATATGTGTAACATAACAGGTCTTGAGTGTTGGGGGGAAAGGAGGGGAGTTTGGAGTGGGGAATGTTTAATGTTAGACTGTTCCGTATTTCGTTACATTCATATCATTAAGCCATGATTGTTATATGAGAAGAGCGGATTACTGTTACTAGTTTTGTTTTCGTTACGGAACTTTGCTTATTTACTAGTGAAATCTTACATTCCGCCGATATCGTATCACAATTAACTATAGAATTACTTTCCAGTCGTATAATTTGTAACACTCGACACAGTAATGTCAGCTTTTTTCATTAAAACATTAATATTTGGATGACCTTAACAGCAAAATAGGAAAACATGTTTGAAGTATGTCGCTTTCTTTAATATATCTACATTATTATACCTGAGTAACTGAAAAACATTTAAAAAAAGCGTAATAGCTCAATTACGTGTGTACGTTGGGAGGCTCGTCACACTGGCAGCGGAATACGAGCTGCCTTCCCCTACGACCGAGCGGAAATAATAGGAAAGCATTCTTTTCCAATGTAGCTTGAAATTTTAAAGACAATGTGGACAAAAAACGACACGGAACGAAAAGCTCGCATAGATTGATGGTCTGCGTGAGGACTTTACAGCTGTTTGAGACGACTTGTGGCTGGTGTTGCTGATGACTATTATATTTAAGTTCTAATTTAATTGTTTGATAACTGACGGCCATCTTTCAGCGAGCTCCGATTTGTTTCCTTACTTCTTATCGCTAAGCTTCTTATCATAGTAAGAGGATTTTAGAGATTTAAGAAGCTCTCTTTTGAATGTACTTATATTTCTTACTATTATGTTCGATATATTTTTTATTTATTACATATTAACTATTAAGAGACTTTCCATAAATCTGTTGACTTGGATTGTTTTTTTATAATAAGCGTGTCCAATGTGTTTCACGTGAGAGATGGCAGGACGGCTGAATTTCTTCTCCTATCTGTTACAATAATTAGCTTTCCGTCAATCACTCTATCTCCACTTGTGAGGTTTTGTAAATTAATTTCATAACATCTGGCCTTAGTTTTAATATAACTTTTGTTTGGATATCGGTTTGATCGGAAGCGGTCAGGAAGGAGATACTTGTGTGTTAAAATTCAGTTTGAATTCAAACAATACAAGAAATAATAATGTCTCTAT